>JAJMIF010000145.1:5340-54826 GCA_030583505.1 Sugiyamaella castrensis
TGTTTACAGTTAGGGTATCAGCCAAAAATATGGAGAGAATGTAATGTGGTGGTTATTAAAAAACCTGGGAAGGATGCTACAGAAGTAAAGGCCTATAGACCAATTAGCCTGTTAAATACAATGGGAAAAATTATGGAAAAGGTAGTTCAAAGGAGATTGACGTACATCACACAACATACTCTACCGGAATGTCAGTTTGTTGGAAGAGATGGATATTCTGCCACTGATGCAGTCGCACAATTAATCCATGACATCAAAAAAGACAATAATAATGTGACTAGTTGTTTGATGATTGATATAAAAGGAGCTTTCGATAATGCCCATAGGGATACCTTAACCGCAACTATGAAAGCCAGTGGAATCCCAAACACTACAATTAGATGGGTATATCATTTCGTAGAAGGAAGAGAAGCTGCATTAGTGGTGGACGACAAACTTACTGATAGCATGCCAGTCAGTACAGGAATTCCTCAAGGATCACCTATTTCACCATTGCTGTTTATGATATTCACTTCACCACTATTCCAGGAAATAAAGGAGAATGAAGGAAATGTAATAGGATTCATGGATGATATAACTATATATGTACAGGGGAAGGTTGAAGACAATGCAAAAAGATTAGAAAATATTTTGAGAAAGTGTGTCGAATGGACTTCAAAACATTATACAGAAATTGATCTTGGAAGTAAATTAGGATACATTCACTTTACGAAACGAAGAGAATCACCACAAGTACCAATAAAACTACCGATGGGTGAAAATAGATATCCCACTAAGCAGGTGAAACTTCTAGGAATAACATTGGACAATAAACTGAAATTTCAGGGTCACTACAACAATATCGAACATAAGGCAAATAGTGCTCTAGGTATAATCAGCAGACTAGGAGGAATGAAGACGGGGGTAACAGGAGCAGGAATGAGGCAACTTTATCTGGCGTGTGTAACACCAATTCTAGAGTATGGAGCAGAAGTATGGTATCAAGGATGTAATGGTAAGAATCTTCATAGATTCCAGATCATTCAAAATAATGGACTCAGAAGTATACTTGGAGCTACAAATGATACCCCAGTGGATGTTCTACATGCGGAAGCAGGTATTATGCCAATAGATCAAAGGTTTAAGCTGATAATAAAACTAAGAGGCAGCCCGAGCTGCACAAAATGTAGCTCAGACTAATCCAGTCAGAAAATCAATAGAGGAAACTGTGAATGGATCACCTATTCAATATATGATGCAGCAATTAAGAGCGGAACATAGTGAATTTCAACCAGCAGCTATTCCACTGAGAGAAGCGCCTTGGATTGAACAAGACGAAACTCAACTTACACCAGAACAGGAAAGAGATAAAATATATCGGCAACTAATCAATAAAATAAGAAAGAAACAACTTGAGGAATGGCAATTTAAATATGATAGTGGTACTCAAGGAGTAATTTTTAGAAATAATATTCCTAATTATAAAGTTACAACGAAAACTAAGGAGTTGCAATTGGTTGATGTAATGAGAAGAGAGTCTAGAAAGATATTAAGTAGAATTGTTCAATATAGATGTGGACATACTAAAGTCGGAGAATGGTTTCAAAAGATGAAGATAGATGGGAGAGAGAATTGCTGTGATGAAGTGGAAACAATTGACCATATTATTAAGAGATGCCTAAAATATCAAGAAGCTAGGGAGGAGTTAAGAAAGGTATCACCTACATTAGATAATAAAGAGCTATTAGGGACGGGGAGAGGAATAAAGGCGATGGTGAGATTTATTAGAAATATGTTTAAACCATCAAATTAGGGAAAAAATTAATGTTTGCTTTTGTTTTTAAACTTAAGAAGGTTGGTGGTTGACCCACTGTGCAGAGCAGGTTGTTTCATTCAATTTTTCCCCATGCGGTTTTTACAAGTAATGGAGCATCAGGATTCTTAAGTAAACCGAATTTAGTGAAGGATTATTCTCTAGGGATAGTTAAATAAGATATATTAGTGTCGCTGGCTATAAATAGCTTACATAGATAATAAATGATTATCAATCAATCAATCAATCAATAAACTGTGAGCCAGCGGCTTGTCTCGAGTCAGCCAGATCTGATGATTTATCCGAACTTTACCTGCTAATCGGCTGTAAATTACTTTATTAGGCTGATTCTAGACCGTTGAGCCCCGAATAAGCAATATCGAATCTTTGGAAATATACTCCATTCCAGCCCTTTTCCTAACTTATATAACTCGGTAAGAAGAATATTTTTCTGTACCCCCACTTCTTAGCAAACGCGGGGGAGGAGGGGGGGAGGATTTGATTATTTATAGCAATTATGGTCCCGAAGATGCCAGTGAAATAGAGAAGAAACCAATTGTAAGCTCGTTAAAGTTTTGTTTATAAGTCTCTCTAAAATCTAATCTATTTTTCCTACTGTTGTGTTTGAAATCGTCGGATCTTATTTCTCGACAACTGGACAATTTGTTAAATAATATAGAACCATCTTTATAATGCCATCACTGTTAGACGGCTTTTATTATATTGGTGTGGATGTAGGTACAGGCTCTGCTCGAGCCTGTCTGATAGATTCAAGCGGTGAAATTCTAGCTCTTGCCTCGAAGGAAATATCTCGTTGGGAGCCAAAACATTCTTACTGGGTATGTAAACTTACAATGGACCCAGTATTATAGGAGGGGGCTAAAGATCTTGCCAAATTACTATTCACAAGATACATCTTGAGCTACAGCAGAGGCGTTGTTCCCGCTACGTTCGGGATAGTCGGTAATTGATACTATCGAGTCTTAGCCCGCCCGCTTGTGTCTACACCTGTTCGCTCTCCCTTAATGCTGGGACATGTATTAATCATTGGATGTATAAACTAACACAACCACTCAGAACCAATCATCTGATGAGATCTGGGAATCTATATGTTACTGTACTAAGAAAATCGTTGAGGATGCTAATATTAAGCCAGAATTCGTAAAAGGACTTGGCTTTGATGCCACATGTTCGCTAGTTGTTCTTAGAGAAGATAATGACGCACCTGTTGCTGTTGGACCGGATTTCAACAATTCTCATCAAAATATCATTTTATGGATGGACCATCGAGCGGAAAAACAAACGAAAGAAATCAATAAAACAGGACATAACCTACTTCGTTACGTCGGGGGTGGAATGTCTATTGAAATGGAAATCCCCAAGACGAAATGGCTTAAGGAAAATATGCCTGAGGGAGAATTTGAAAAATGCAAATTTTATGATTTGGCGGATTTCCTGACTCATCGTGCAACAGGATTTGAAACTAGATCATTTTGTTCTGTGGTTTGTAAACAAGGTTATGTCCCTGTTGGCGTTGATGGAAGCGTAAAGGGTTGGTCAGAGGATTTTCTAACCAGCATTGAGTTACCAGAACTTGTTGAAGATAATTTCCGCCGTGTTGGAGGTGTTATAGGTGCCAATGGACAGTATCTATCTGCCGGTGAGACTATAGGACATTTAACTGACAAAGCGGCTAAAGAGTTAGGACTTGTAACTTCAACTGCAGTTGGCAGTGGTGTGATTGATGCGTACGCTGGCTGGATTGGTACAGTAGCTGCTAAAACAAATGTAGAGGAGAAAGCTCTAATCAATAATTCCGATGTAGCTTATAATAGATTGGCAGCTGTCGCTGGTACATCAACTTGTCATCTGGTTATGTCAAAAGAGGCAATATTTGTTCCAGGAGTATGGGGACCTTATAAGAATGTATTAATCCCTGATCGCTGGCTTGCTGAAGGTGGTCAGTCTACAACTGGTGAACTTCTTCATCATGTTATTACAAACCATCCTGCATCAAAAGAGCTACTTGAAACTGCTGCAATTCAGGGAATTAGTCAATTTGAGGTTCTCAATAATATTCTTGAAAAGCTCCAAGTTGAACAAAATGCTCCTTCTATTATCTACTTGGCTAAGCATTTTTTCTTTTATGGAGATCTTTATGGCAACAGATCTCCTATTGCTGACCCTGACATGAGAGGATCTATAGTAGGCCGTAGCATGGATGTTTCCCTGAACGCATTAGCTATTGAATATTTAGCTGCAGTGGAATTCATTGGTCAACAGACGCGTCATATTGTAGACAGCTTAAATAAAGCCGGACATCAAATTACGGAAATTTATCTATCTGGAGGTCAATGTCGTAATAAGATTCTGACTAAACTTATGGCCACTTGCACTGGTTTGCCAGTGATTATACCGAAGTATGTTGATGCAGCAGTAGTTTTAGGTTCTGCGATGTTAGGTGCCATGGCAGCGTCGGAGGGTAAAATAGCTTTATGGGAGGTGATGTCAAAACTTAGTGCTCCAGGATCTGTAGTCGAACCAGAACCAAAGGATTCCGTTGATTACATACTTGTACATGCCAAATATGAGGTTTTCTTAGATCAGGCTGAGAGCCAGCGGAAATATAGAAGAATTGTTGATGTAGCTTTAGGGGAAGATGAAAATTAGAGATGTATGAAAATATGGACATTTGTTTAAATTATATATTGTGACATCAATATAAGAAAACATTTTTCTTTTTGAGTTAACACAACATCCTGAGTTGTCATTTCATAGCTTAAATAACTATCGACCCAAATGTAAAGAACAAACCAAACCAAACGTGACAACTGAGAATAGCACCTCCAACCAACAACAGATTTCACGATTAAAACAGAAAGGGAAACATAGTTTTATCAGCTTCATCGGTCATCACTGCATTATTTGACTTATAGGAAGACAGGTTATCTGGGACAGCTGCTTACTATCACGCTGTACCCGGAAGAAGTGATCAGTATATGCAGAAGCATTCATATGGGTCAAGAATTCTTCATCATGAGTTATAACAATTAGTTGAAAGTTCTTCTGAGATCGTCGAGATTCAATAATAGTCGAAAGACTTCTAGCAAGAGAAGCAGCATTTTCTTTATCTAAGTTGGTAGTGGGTTCGTCAAGTGCAACTAACCCACAATTCGTACCAAAGCATTCTGCAAGAGCGAGGCGAATGATAATACAAGCCAAGACTTTTTGGCCAGCACTACATCTTCCTCTCATATCCAATTCAACATCTTGTTTCACCATACAAACTCGATAGTTGTAAGCTCTATTACCCTTTCCTGTTTCGTTGTCAGATCGAATCATAATTGTATCTACATCTGTACCTGTGTAGGTCTTTTTCCATAACTCATCTATAATTTTATTGATCTCCTCCATTTTCAGGCTGTGATATTTCATGATGGCGCTATCTAGGGCTTTTCCATATTTCGCCAGATCCTCGTTAGCTACAGTGGTCGTCTGTAGTTTAATCATCGCTTCACGATAGTTCTCTTTAACATTGAGGAACTCAGTTTGTAATTCCTCATTAAGATGCATTAATTGATCATCCATCTGCTTAATTTCCCCTATCTTACTAGAGTAATGAGAGTTCAATCGTGAATATTCGTTACGTAGTCGCGCCATTTCTTGTTCATATCTATCCTTATCTCGCTCAGCATGAAGACTTTCCAGTTCAGCTATCTCTACTTCCAAATCCAACAATTTTCGATTTAGTTTCCGAACTTCCACATTATCCTGAACTGTCCGCTCATATCCCTTCATATCTAACAATGCTTTATCTTCTTCCGAGACTTTATTGTTCAGAGTTTCAATTGCAGTATTACAGAGTTCGAGTTTCTGAGATAGTTCCTGGACCAATTGACGGCACTCTTTCAGTTGATTATCACCTCCTCTAGAGATATAGTAATCTATAGATTTGTTCATGATTGTTAGATCAGTCAGAGTGCGTTCTACAGTTGTGATTCTATCGTTAAGTCTTTGTTCAGCCTTTGCCGATTCAGATTTAGCCGCAATAAGAAACTGCTCTTGCTCTTTCAATTGAGGAAGTATAATATCAAGCGAGACATTTGCTTCACGTATCTCATTCCTTGCTTTACTGATTTTATCTTTAAAGGAGGAGATTTGATCAACTTTGCTTAGTTTATCACTAAGAAGAGATTCCCATTTGCTCAGTTCCAATTTTTTAGTACTAACACTATTTTGCAATTGATTGACTTCCGCTAGCAATGCTGCCCGAGTAAACTCCAAGCGCGACAAATCAGTCTTTATCAGCTTGGCTTCATCGTTGAGCCCTCCCAGTATTTCATGGATTTCAGTAGCAGATTTTATTACATGTGCAGTATCATCATCGGGAATCCGTTTCTGATAGTCTTCAATTTGAGACTGTAAATTCTTGATTCTCTCATGATTACGTGAGAGGTCACCTACTACACCTCGAAGACTCTCCACTTCCCGCAAATCAGACTGAAGCAGCTCATACTCTTCTGTCTGTCTTTGCTTGGTCCTATTTTGATCTTCGAGCTTTTCCTTTAATTCCTTCAGTTCTTTTCGGTGAGTAGGCAATTCGGAATTATTGATTGACATGAGTCGTGTAATTAAGGATCCTACTTTGCGAGCATTATCTAGGTTCCGTTGGGCTTCGTCTAACCTATCCTTCAATTCTCCTTCGCTAGCAGGGACAGTTGACGCCTTTTTTTTCATCAATTCTATAAAATCGGTACGATCTTTGGCCGTTGTGAATCCTCGTTCACAGAGCAAGCAATAATGATCGGTAGAGTTCTGAGCGACAACCTCAGCTTGCCTGAAATATTTCACCATAAAGCTACTTCCTTCTAAGTTATGGATGGCAGTATTCAGGTCAGTCTCAGCCTCAGATATAATTGAATTGTACTCAATTATAGGATCAGCTTCGGGGTCATAACCTAAAATATCCATGACTCCACGTAATACCTCAAGTACTTCATCGCGGAGACGGTCGGCTTCTACAGACTTTTTATCCATTTCATCAGTGGTTACATCAACCATAGTTTCAGTTTGAGATAGAGCTCTCTGTGCCATTTCCACTTTAGTAGATTGATCTTCGAGATTATGGCGAGCTTTAGTGATTGCTTCATTAAGGTCTGCTTCAATAGCGGTAGGATCATCATCAGTAGATATCGTCTTTCCTACTGTTTCTTTAAAATCGGCACTTGCATTTTCTATCAGGGATTTCAATGTAGTTTCTGTTCGGACAACATCATCGTTAAGTAATTTTAACTTGGCGCGATCGTCTGCGTGTTGGTTAGAAATCGCCAAATCATTGTTGTAACTTTCAACCCGAGTTTCCAGATCTTTGAGTCCATTTTGCTTGATAGCGATTTTTCCCTCCAATTCAAAATCATTAAATTTAGTCTGAGAGGAGTCATATTTTGAAATGAGATCCTCCAAAAGCGATTTTTGATAGGAAAGTTCATCCTCGCTAACCTTAATAGCATCTATCGCCTTTTGAAGAGATGAAATTTCTGATTCATGGGATTTAACAGATTCTCCTTGAGAAAGCTTTCTCTGCTCCAGTCGAAGCTTTTCAGTAGTGAAATCCTTGATTTTCATCTCAAGGTCGTTTTCTCTCTCAACACCCTGGATGTGAGTTCGTTCCCGTTCAGATTTCAATCTGTTACATAATGCTAATAATTCTTGCTCAAAGTTTTTACTATTCACCTCTACTCCATCAGTATTACTGGTCCCATGATCACCATCATCATTATCTCCCGATCGTAAGTTGTACTTTTCAGAATTGTTTTCTATGAATTTTTTTCTTTCGGCTAAGCGTATGGAGTGTGATTCTTTCTCAGATTTCAATTGACCCTCTAGACGAATCTTTTCATTATATTGGAGACGAGTAGCATCCATTTTAGTCTTTTCAGCACCTAACTGCGATTTTAAATCAGTTTTAGTTTGTTCACGCAGTTTGACTTGTGACTCGAAATCTTGTAAGATTGCTTGAAGCTCGTCTTCAGACTGTGCTAATTCCTCTAATCCGCTGCTTAATCTCTCAATATTAGACTTGGCATTCTCACGTTGTTCACGGGCAGTTCGCAATTTGTAGATATTCTCTTGAAATCGTTGGTTAGTTTCGAAAAATTTATTTGTCTCAGCAGAGACCTGTTCCATCTTTTCCTTCACACTCTGAGCTTCCGATTTATAAATATCGATATCTTTTAGAAGTTTATCAGCTCTTCTCTCAGCCTTTTCCGCCCTCTCCTTTTCAATAGCTAACTGATCGGCATCTTTCTGTTTCAATTTTATATCTACAATATATTCCTTTCTCAATGACTTAATATTATCTAACGCCTTAGTAAATTTTGTAGCTTCGAAAATCTCATCAAATTTCTTTTTCACAGCAGTTGGTTCGGATAGCGGCCAAAGACTATCTTCTTGATGACAAAAAATAACATAGTCAAGAATCGCTTTAGTTACTCCTAAATATTGAGGCATTTGAATATCCAAATCTGCACAGCGAGTACTGATAGTACTACGTTGACCATCTTTTAAAGCCAACAATTGCCCATCAAGCGTTTTGAAAGTACGGGTGGTTTTTTTAGTAATTAATTGCATTGAACGAGTACAAATCATTTGTACGCCATTTATGTTAAACAATGCCAATTTGACTTGGGCATGAACTTCTTTTTCACCGGAGATTTTTGGATCATGTATAAAAGCTCCACCTTTACTATTGGGAGGCAAATCCCCAGTAGTAGCGTATCTTAAGCATTCAATGATGGTCTAAAGAAGAAAAGAAAGTTAGCCAAGGACAACTAAGGATGAATCCGGAGGCATAACACCAGCTTGTCTTAAACGAGGGACATACAGTTTTTCCAGTACCATTTTGACCTACTATGAGAGTCAAAGGTATTCCGAATTGGATAGTTTGACGGTCATCAACATCGAAAGATCGGATTCCAGAGATTGAGAGCTAGAAAAAGGTTAGAATGGATATTAAACATTTCCATCAATTGACTATATATATACCTTGAAAATGCTCGACCTAAAAAAAAAAAGTTAGAAAAGAAGAATATAGAGAGAGATAAATCGAGGTCAAATGAGACCAAACGAGATCAAATGAGATCAAATCGAGGTCAAATGAGATCAAATGAGATCAAATGAGATCAAATGAGATCAAATGAGATCAAATGAGATCAAATGAGATCAAAAAGAAGAGATCAATGTAAACAACTATCTCTGTGACAGCTTCTGAGTGGAACGCCACTGCTTCCTCCTTCTTTATTCACTTACATCAAGATTAATAAATAAGTTAATAGAACCAGTTTTCAATCTCAATAGGTAAATTCTATACACTTGACTTAAAAATTTGAGCCCCTGTATAGCAAATTATGGACCACAAAAAACCTGTGTTGTGTTGCGGTCTTCGTCATTCTGCCACAGTCTATGGTAAAAGCAGACGTGACAATTTCGTGTTTGCGCGTTCCCGATTTAATTTATTAAATTAAGCCGCGTATTCTACATGCGGCATGACAAGCGGCTTTGTGCCTTGGTCACGGGCTTGGTGACATGGTCGATTGCGACCATTCGAATAACTTATTTTTACAATTTGAAAGCGGAGGTTAATGAGCAAAGCTGCCTAGCCAACTTTTTCCATAACATGGTAGAAAACTAAGAATGGCTAAAAGTAGCAAAGGACTCCAGCAGAATCGCCTCTACTTGTGGTTTCCTCTGTGGAGACGGTCGACATCAAGTCTTCTCTAAGGACCCCGAATAGTCGCCAGAGGCAACACCAACGCAAATGAGGTGTTTGTGAAGAGGTCGGTACAGGATGATAATTGAAAATTTTGATAAGCAATTTAATAATAGCAGGTTGAAGAACAGAACAGAAAGAAAGATGGGAGAAAAAATCATCCCGTTAAGTACTTATTTATATACAGTCCCGCTTCTGCAGAAAGGGACGTCTCACAATTTGGGACACAAACAGAAATAATGCCTCCAATGAAAAAACTCAAAGATGAGAGTGAATAGGTTTTCAGTTATAATTATGGATGTCATAGCTTAGTCGTCGGAGGCAACTGAGTTAGATTTAACTTAACCATAAGAATTCTGACATTAGTGATAGGGGTAACAGACTGTTTCATGCATGCAATTGGATATGATAAGCAATTTATTTATAGCTAGTTGTTTAGTTATTATAACCTTTTTAACTAATTATCATTATTGTATTCGTTGGGTAATTTAACTAAAACGTACATGGGACGTGCGAACACGCCCGAAGAAAAATGAAAGAACAGAAAAAATGAAAGAACAGAAAAAATGAAAGAAAGGAGGCAACATCACCTTTAGATACTTTTTCAAGAACAGAAGCAACCTATAAGAATATTCTTCTAAAATCACCACCCTTGCTCACATGCATGTATGCACAAAAATCATGCCTGAGCAAATGGGTGTGGGACTTCGCTCGGGTTCAATCCCTTCACTTTTCTCGCCTCTCGGGCGGAGCGAGAGCAGGGGGGGGCCTGGGAGCCGCTAGAGGTAGAAACGAAGGGCAGTAATCGGAGGCAGAGGGACCACGACCAGCGTTGAGTTCACGCAGGGCCATTATCGCGTCATACAATTTTCTTCTTATCAATAATAGGTTAGATTACCCTAATCTGGATATCGCCAGAAGTTTTTTTAACTTGCTTTCCGTAACTTTAATACAATCGATACATCGTCAATACCTGATCGTATATTTTAGCCTAAAGGCATTTATGATTGCAAGCCTTAAGATAAGGGGAGTCTGGAGTAACAACTACTCATGAAGACAAATCTAGGAGTGTTGTTGTAACTTGTAACGTTATGTGTAAAAATATAGTCTGAATAGATGTACCGAAGATGAAAAAAGATTGCAAGTTCGTTAGGTCAACTCTGGCGACCCTTACAGTACATGTTACCATTTTTTTTGGATAAGGAATAAAGGAATGGATAAATCCATCCGGGGTTAGTGCTGATTATAGGATATGCATTTATAAGATTTCCCCAGATTTCGAGGCATTTCAGGGGAAATGTAAACTTACCAGAGAGAAAGCAACATGATGACGACCAAGGTTAGACATCTTGCTGTGTTTTTTGTTATAACTTCGGTAGAGTACGCAGATATTTAGCAATTTTAGTTTTTTTTCTTTTTCCCTAACTATACTTCGAGGAAACAATGACGTAATTAATATCGAAGATATCGAACCTATTGAATCTATTTATACAATTATATAGAATACTAGCTTCAAAATATTAATCTTTAGATGTTTGCTTTGTTTCCATAATACTCTTCAAAAACATTCTCCATTTCTCCATGTCATGATCGCGTTCCTTCTGTCGCTCTTCACTCTCTTTTTCTCTTCGCCCCCTCTCTATCTCATTTTGCTCTCTCAATAACGCTATTTGCTCTCTAGCTCTCTCTCTTTGTTCCTTGGCAATCGTCTCAAATAGTTCCATATCTCTCCTCCTGTTTTCTTCCATCAGCGTTCTTACTAGGTCTATCATGTTATCTCTAATTGGTACAATGTTTTGGGCGGTATTGAGTTGGGGGGAATTCCCAGGAAAGGGGTGGTAGTTTTCAGGAGGGGGGTACCTGTCAGGAGCAGGAGGTCGATAAATCACAGGAGGAGGAGGATGGTAACCCGCAGGAGGAGGACGGTAACTCTCGGGAGGCGGGGGAGGATTGTTTGGAGGACGACGGTTGCTGTCAAGAGAAGGACGATGGTCGCTAGGAGAAGGATGATGTTCGTTAGGAGAAGGATGATATTCGTTAGGAGAAGGATGATGGTCGTTAGGAGAAGCATGATGGTTGTCAGGATGAGGACGCTGATTCTCAGGATGAGAACTAGAATCTCTTCTTGAACTAGGGCTACTGGAACGAGAAGAACTGGCATTAGAATTCCCCCGACGGCCGGTTGTTCGTCTCCTGGGTCTTTCCTCTTTCCGTTGATCTCTCACTGCCTTCTCACGGTCTCTAATTGCTTGTTGGGTCGCTATATGTTCATTAATGAGATAAGTAATTGTAGCTATATCTGTGGGATGATTAGAGTTTCCCATAGCTAAACCTGGTACATTTCCTGCTTTCTTATCAGCTGCAACCTGCTGTTCCATCATATAGTTCAACTTTCGGTTGATCTGATACCCGGTAAGAACAGATCTATTAGCATTCTTATTTCTTGGGAGAGCAGAAGGGCCAGAGCCAGTTTCCACAGGCATTTGTTGCAGAAGCCTGGAGAGTCGCTCGCAAAAGCTTTTCTTATTTGCCGACTTATCTGCTAGAAAAATACTGATATTGTCATTGACAAACTTGGTAAAATTGGCTTCATCCTCTGCGGACCAAGAGACTCGTGGTTTCGGAATACTGCCAGCTTCAGATCGACTATGGAATTCTGATGGTTCTACTACGTCGACATACAAACTTTCATCACCCGAAATAGACTGTTCCATCTTCTAAAAGCAAGGAGTTTTGTTAACTTTTAACGTATATAAGTTAGAGTTCATAAGGGATTGTTTTCGAGTTCTTTACACAACGCGTGATAGTTTATGACGTGTGTTACGAACTGTAAAGGAAGTGATCTTCAGAATAGTGTAAGGTATTGCAGGTGTTAAGGTAACGTTAACTAACTTAGCGCGGTGTACCGACATGCAGTAACTGGGCTAAGCGTAACCGACATTAGAGCGTCAACTGAAGATAAATAAGTGCCTTCATTAAAAGGAGAACATCAAATCTAAAACAATTTTAGATACGAGTCGGAAACTTATTGAAGCGATACGTTGATAACTATCTGAAATTAAACACGTGGGTGGTCGTACAATTGGTGCTAATCAGTCGACACAGCTATATTGACAGGGGGTTCGGTCTAGGACTAATAGCAACTGACTGGTCAAAAGGTAGTGAACCTGGTATTCCTTTTGTATTTGATAACTAAGATAGAGATCTTAGAACAATAATAATAATCAGAGACAAACACAATGGTATATAGAGACTTGCCATAGGGCAGGGGTAGTGAAGACAGAAGTACAGCAGAGGGTGTCTACACTACAACATATCGCCGACGATAACTATCAGAAATTGAGAACGATTGATAGATCGCTAGATCTGGTTAGGGAAATTCACGTGACTGAAATTTTTGAAAATATATATATATATATTAATTAAGTGGAACCTCAAATCGAGTCATCATCATACTCTCATTATATAGCTACTATCAGGTCACCTTCATTTTCGTTTTCAATTTGTTTTCTCTCTCCTCCTTCTAGACGGATCATTTGTTTATGTGGAGTCTTTCTTCTGGACGTCGACAATTATTTAACTCTACTAGAAGAATCAGAGTTGTAAAAACTACCGTTATATCATTACGATCTGTTGAATATTATTCTTCATCTTCAAAAAAAATGGAAGATAGAACAAAACAACCTGCTTGGATTGTACCAACAGGTTCCAGTGCATATCTTAATGTTGCACCTAAACTTAAGCTTTACAATTCTTTAACTAGGACTAAAACTGAATTTATCCCAATTGAACAAGGAAAGATTAGTTGGTATTCTTGTGGTCCAACAGTATATGATGCTAGTCATATGGGTCATGCTCGCAATTATGTCACTACTGATATTAATAGAAGAATTCTTCAGGATTATTTTGGATATAATATTATGTATGTTCAGAATGTTACAGATATTGATGATAAAATTATTGTTAGAGCTCGTCAAGGGTATCTGTTTGATAAATTTTCTGAACAAGTTACAACCAAGGCAGTTATTACAAATGATTTGATAGAGAAGGTTATTCAGGCTGTGAATGATTATGCATTGAAGAATCTACCTAATTCATTTCCTTCAATATCCTCTTCTTCTTCACTATCGTCTATAGATGAATGGGAATCATCTCTTAATATTCAAGAAGAAACACTCCAAAGTCCCAAATTCCCTATGCATTTAACTGCCGTCAAAACAGCAATTCATGCTATTTCAAATAAAAATACAATTGCAATTTCAGAGTTCCTTGAAGAGGTTAAAAATGTTCTTGTCGTAACCTTAGATAAAGAACAGGGAGATTCTGTCACTGATCCCGCAGTTTTTCGTGAATTGGCTGCTTATTGGGAACATGATTTTGATAAAGATATGGCTCTGCTTAATGTTCTCCCTCCTAGTGTAACTACTAGAGTATCTGAATATGTGCCTGAAATTGTAGATTTTGTGGTCCAAATAATAAAAAATAATTATGGTTATGTCACTGATGATGGTAGTGTATACTTTGATACTGTAGCTTTTGAAGCAGGTGGTAAACATTTTTATGCCAAATTACAGCCTTGGAATAAAGGACAACAAGATTTAATTGATGAAGGGGAAGGTTCATTATCTACTAAACTTCAAGGTAAAAAATCTCGTAATGATTTCGCCCTTTGGAAAGCTAGTAAGCCTGGTGAACCTTTTTGGGATTCTCCATGGGGTCAGGGTCGTCCTGGTTGGCATATTGAATGTTCAGTAATGGCTTCTGCTATCTTAGGACCTCATCTTGATATTCATAGTGGTGGTATTGATTTAGCCTTTCCTCACCATGATAATGAACTTGCCCAAGCTGAAGCTTGTCATGGCAATACACAATGGGTTAATTACTTTTTACATAATGGTCATTTACATATTGAAGGACAAAAGATGTCCAAAAGTTTGAAGAATTTTATTACTATAAAGGAGGCTTTAGAACTATATACACCACGTCAACTTCGTTTAGCATTTGCTATGCAACAATGGAATAATCAATTTGATTTTAAGAGTTCACTTTTTGAGGTTAAATCGTTTGAATCCACTTTGACCAATTTTTTCAATAATGTTCGTGCATTGAATCGTGACGAACATAGCAGTAGAAGAAAATCGAAAAAGGCCGGTCCGGCTGAATTGGAATTGTATAAGACTCTTTCTAAAATTCAAACTGAAGTTCATGAAGCATTTGCTGATAATTTGTCAGTGCCTGTTGCCTTACAAGCTATTTCAGAGCTTGTTCAAAAAAGTAATTCTTATATTACTAGCCAACAAAGTGGTGGTGGCGAAATCCGTATTGAGGTTTTAAACGAGGTTGCCAAATGGATATCCAAAATATTTGGTATTATTGGGTTTGATATCAATGCAAATGGTATTGGCTGGGTGTCGTCGTCTTCCTCGTCGGATGGAATTGCTGCTTCCTCTTCTGCCTCCACTGAAGATATTGCATTCCCTTATGTCAAAGTCCTTTCAAGTTTTAGAGATTTTGTTCGCTCAAAGGCTATTGCTAGAGCTCCTTATAGTGAATTTCTTGGTGCTACTGATAGTTTACGAGATGAAGAATTGCTTGATTTAGGTGTTTCTTTGGATGATCGTACTGATGGTCAGCCGGCACTTATCAAATTTCTTGATAACGTAGATAAGGATGAGTTAATACATCAGCGTGAAGAAAAAATTAAAAAAGAGAAAGAGAAGTTGGCAAAAAAAGCTGAACAGGCTCGTCTGGAAGAGCAGCGATTAGCCGAAAAGTTGGAAAAGGCCAAAATTACCTCTGATGACCTCTTCAAATCTTCATCAGAATACAGTGGGTTTGAATTTGATTCTACAGGGATTCCTATTGCTGATAAGGAAGGTAATTCGTTATCAAACAGTTTAATCAAGAAGTTGAAGAAACAACAGACTGCTCAAAAGCAACTCCATGATAATTATTTGGCAACTCTCAAACAGTAGCAGCCACTTGAACATAAAGGTTCACAGAATTTTTTCTTTTTTTCTTACTAATATATATTTATAATCAGAATGTTCGTCTCCTAATTCACTTAAATGTTGGAGAAGATCGCCGGACTTGTCCAACAGCTGGAATTCTAATCTCCCACCAAATCCGGCCTTCGTCTGCCTCCGGCTGCCAGAGCTCTAGCTCTACTCAGGTGAAAACCTGGCTGCCTAGAGCTTGGGACTACCTTGCTGGTCCCGCTTAATTGTCCTTTCCTTAGCTCGTTGTCCACTTCCGTAGTCGGTCGCCCACACTGTTGTTCTTCATGACCAACAAACTCATTGCTTATTTAGAAGAAAAGACGGGTGAACTGCTGGAATGTTAAGCACGCTTTGAAAGTTAATTTCAGTGGCTCCGTTCCATGCACATTCCGACCTGCCGTAGCTCATTGTGGGGAAAAAGTCATCTGTAAAGCTTAATCTAGTGTGGTTGTCAGTCTAAGAGCAACATGCAAGAAATGGATGAATGCATAATTGTGTAATTGTGGATGCCTGCTTCAATTCCTGAGTGGTTCAATTAATATTGTACTGTGTACCGTTCTGTACATACTAATCGCTCTACTATTATATTTCCCTTAAATTCAACTGCCGTTCGGGCAATATGTTTACCCCTGAAAGCCTCACCGCACTAAAGCTGTTGGTGCTAGCTGCTGGAACGTTTCGCAAGTGGCACGGCCCACTCTACCTGCAAGCATGAAACGGCTTCTCAGAGAATTTCAGAGAAACGGACCACAATCTATGCCCCGGCGACGTAGATAGATATATACTTGGACGATGCCCCCAGTCTCGCACACACACCTGAACAACGACTTGAACCGTGTAGAGAACCATTCTCCGGCGGCTAGGGCGTTGCGGAGGCAAGCGAGGCCTACAATGTCGTCATAAAGAACAAAGAATACAATCCTATGTAAGGCCACCGCCCACCGTCTTAGAATTGTAGCATTACTGTAGCTATTCGAACTAAGAGTCTGAAGCTAGGCCCCAGTTGTCGAGAGCCAGAGTTTTGTGACGGAGCTCAAGCTACTTGTTGAACGCCGCATTCTAGGCATTTAAGCCGCACAAGCGAATGATCGATCGATCTGATCAAAATTTAACTTTTGAGGAACGAAGTAAACAAAATAAACAAAAAAAATGAAGAGTCTCTCTCTACATCGAGAATTTAAACTTGAGGGCTAGAAGCTACTAATTTTAATTTAACATATACTGTAGTAACTGTACAAAGTTACTATTGTTGTTTGTTATCACTCTATTCTTACTATTATCTTGTGGAGTTTGAGACAGTGTGATCCATCGATTCCATCCCCTGACCTCGTTTAAGAAATCATGTATACTATTGCGAATTTGCGATCGATCGATCTATATAGTATTAGATCTTTTTTCAGAGCGGCCGTGTTTTTTTTTGCATTCTTTAAAGTTTATTGTTTCCAATTTTAGATAAAATGACTACGTTTTTAGGTTGATCATCACAAAATTCTAGTTAGAGTTAGTAACTTAAAAACATGGGTCAACATTATTATGCATAATGCCCGCATTCACCCGTATTCAACACAGGCTCAGTTACCCAATATTTTTCAACCTAACCCATATTTTTCACCCCTTTTTATAGTTACAGTGTTGTTGATAAGTTACGGACGGCCCTTACAGCCAATCCCCCGTGTAACCTACCTACGAGTTTATCTGCAATGTTAGGTTAATACTTAACTTGACTTGTCCCTCAGTTATCTGTGAAAAGTCAGTGTAACGTTAGTCGTCCTGTGCGACAGATCTATCTGAATTCTTGTAATCTGTAATCTGATATGTTCTAACCTGTTACTCCACTATGATGGCATTGCTTCTTGGCCGTGTTTGGTACAGTTGAAAGGTGTGTGGCACAGCTGAATAATATTAACTCTAATTAACTTATCAGTAGTAGTATTAACTAGTGAATTAATTGATTGCTCCTCCCCCTGAACATATAACATTAATTTATAGCTTATTTGTTCTTGTTAAGTAAGACCTGACCAGAGATCGTTGTATCCAAATTGAGCTGTTTGTACGCGTATAATCCCAGATCCCAGATCCCAGATACACTCCTCCTCCTCTTTCCCGCCCTTCTCTTAGAAAACAGCACGCATTGAACTGCAGAAGCTGCTGCATAACAACATTCATAACAAGTTACCGACGACACAGAGCTAAAAATTTGTGTGAGAGCCACAGACAGATAGTCAGACGCATGAGAAAAAAGGTCATACTAACAGACGCACGACAGAGTAAAGGTCAGATGCAGAGAGATCTTAAGATGTTGGGTGCTGTGAGATTTTTTAAGATTTGAACTATTGACATATTACAATCAACAAAAAAAACAACATTTCAATCGAAGATTATTAAAACAGTTCATCATCAAATCGAGACTAGTCAATTATTGACATGGGTGTTATTTGAGAGGAGATATATATAGAAATCGTCAAATTTATTATATAATCCATCAGTTAACGAAATATAAACAAACCGAAATCTAAAGGATATTTTTGATAGTAAGTAGAATAGCCATGGATTTGTTCAGTTATTTAATGGGAGTTGTGTGTGCTTACTCTATCTCGGGCTCAAGTTTATCTCTGGTGGATGAGTTCAGTAGTTAAGATGACGGAGAATTGAACATTGAGCTGTGGCCGGGGGTCGAAAGAAATGTTGTTATTGTGCTATGCTAACTAATAGATATTCGTCTTTTTCATGACTGATTAATAAGAAAAGAAGATTCCAAAATATCTATAATATAACCGAACAAATAGACAGAGAGATAGGAGATTTATACAAGACAAAGAGGAAGAGAAAGAGAAAGTCTATTGGTCTTCTCTACAAATGCGTAAACGAATATCTTCGCCAACAGCCATAAGTACAGCACTTTTATTATTATCACCATTAGGATTAATTGATAGTGCTACTGCTGCTACTAGCAGCTCTTCTACTACTTCAGCAGTCCCAAATTTGGCCGCTCAGACTGTAAATTTACCATCATTAAATTTACAAAGTTTAGGAAGTATTGGTTTTGTTGGTGCCTTTGATGGAATTTCTGAATATATTTATGTTGGACAACAAGATGATGCTCAAGTTCAACCTTCATCATATTATGATTCAGTAATTGCTCAGTTTAATAACGATCAATACTTAAATCTTGCTCAATTGAATGGATTAGTTAATTCTGCATGTACTCTGAATGATACCGTTTATTTTTCCGGTAATTTTTCATCTTTATCATTTTCTACTGCTAGTACTACTATAACAGGTAATAGTGATTCACAATCTGTTACTGAAGGACTTGGTTTAGCATTTATTAATACTACTACAGGTGTAATATCATCATCATCATTATCTTCTGCTTCTAATGGCACTATAAATACTTTATATTGTGATGATGATACAAATACCGTTTTCATTGGTGGTTCCTTCACTTTTAATGACACCACTGGTGTTGCAATTTATAATCCTTCTTCAAAGTCTTGGAGTTCTCCATTATTTGGTGGATTTGCTCAAGATTCAATTATCAATTCAATTGCTAAATTTAATAATAGTATTATTTTTGGTGGTCAATTTAATGGACTTAATGCTAGTGATAAATTTGCAACCAATACAAGTTTAAATTTGACTGGTTCAACGGAACAACAAATTAGTTTTAAATTGGCTCAAATCAGTGCTCAGGGAACTACTTCTACTTCCGATGCTTCATCTATTCTATGTCCTAATTCGCAAGCATCAGATGGTGGATGGTTATTAACTGATGATCGGCAAGGAACTTGGCAAGCTGATTTACCATTTTCTTTCTTTCCCACTCGATTACGTTTATATAATTTGAATGATGATACTAATGGTGCTAAAACTTGGAGATTCTTGGCTTTCCCATTAAATGGAATAATGAATTTGACATACATTGATCCGGATACTGGCAATGTTGAAGCTTGCAATGCTTTTTGTCCTCTTCCGCAATACGAAACCCAACCATATTTAGATTTCCAGTTTGTAAATGTTATTGAAATGAATAGTTTCCAATTGTTTTTACTTGATTACTATGGATCTGCTGCAGGACTGGGAGGTGTTGAATTATTCCAAGATGAATTGGTTACTTTTGCAAATAATACTTATAATGAACCTTTATCTTGTCAAGATGTTGCAATGACTGGAGGGTCTTCATTATCTGGAACTAATTGGCTATCATCATCTGTCTCATCTGATGATAGTGTATATGTTGTGAATAATATTACGGATTCTTCTGAATTGTCTGATACTTATGTTACTTTTGAGCCCAATATTACTTATGCTGGAAATTTTACTGTACTTTTGTATACTCCTGGTTGTACTGAAGATGGTACTTGTGCTACTCGTGGTGAAGTCAACGTTACAGTTTATGCTTCAAAAGATGCAGATCCTGTATCAACTATATTATTCCAAACAAATGAATTTGATAAATACGATAATATATTTAATGGAGTATTGGATGCAGCAAATGGGTTCATTCCACGGGTTGTGGTTGCACCTACCGCTGATCAAAGTTTTCCTTTGACTTTTGTAGCTGATAAAGTACAATTTATTTCCAGCACCAATTCTACTTCCTCTTCAAATGAAACTGATGTTCAACTATCATTAAATGGGTTATTTGAGTACAATCACGAGAATTTCACTAAATATTTGTCCAATTCATCTTTTATACCTGTAGGTGAGACTATTATTAATCAGGCTGGATCGAATTTATCAACCAATGCAGTTGTAACATCATTATTGACATTGAATGATAATAGCACACTCTTGATAGCAGGAAATTTTACTCTTGGCGATGATGCTAATATTTTCGCTATCACCAATGGCTCTATTCAATCATTACCTGGTTCAGGTTTAAATGGTCCTGTTCAATCATTAAATAATGCCACTGGAGTTAACAATGGAGTTATTGTCAGTGGAAATTTCACTGGAACCGTGGATAATTCTTCTTCTGTTTCTGGTTTAAATTACATTGCCCTTTATGAGTCTGAGAATAATGTATGGAAACCATTTGGATCTGGTGTCAATGGGCCTGTAGATAATGTTGTTACTTATGATCTGAATTCTACTACAACTTATGCCTTTTCTGGATCCTTCTCTGAGGCTTCACAGTTCCAAGTCGATGGATTTGCATTGTGGGTTCAGAATGAGTCTGATTGGTTACAAGCTTCATCATTAAATCAAAGTTTTATTTCTGGTCATTTATCAGCTGGTGTTTCTGGTAGTGATGCAAATATTTACTTTGGATCCTTGCGATTGTTAGATTTCAAAGCACCTTCGGCTATTTATCTGAATTCGGACCTTAGTATAAGCCCGATGCCTTTCACTTTTGTCTCCAATTCAGCTAGCAATACTAGTAGCAGTAGTAATTCTTCACTACTATCAAGACGGGCTACTATTCAAACTTCTGAAGGTAATGTCATTAATGCTGGAGCCTTTGCTAACGATACAGTGGCAATACTTGGAGGTCATTTTAGCGCCACCACAGCAAGTGGTAATACTACTATTCAGAATGTTCTTATTATCAATGGAAATCATACTTATGGTTTACCAAGCAATAGTTTAGACTCAGGTAGCGAAATTTTCTCTTTACTTGTTTCTGGTTCTGATCTTTATATAGGTGGAAGTATTACCGGTAAAGTTGATGGCGGTGAGGTTGGTGGTCTTATTTTCTATGATATTAATAATCAATCCTTTTCTAAGACTCAACCTCCTGGCTTAAGTGGATCTCAAGCTATTGTTACATCTCTTAACATGCGTCCTAATTTGGATCAACTTATAGTTATGGGTTCTTTTGAACAAGCTGGAAGTCTTGGCTGTGATGCTTTCTGTATTTATGATCTAAACGCAACTCGATGGATAAGTCCATCGCCTGGATTAACTGGTCTTATTTCAACTTCTGTTTTCATTGGTGATGATCTCATTTTCTTTGCTGGCGAATTCCAGTTGAACAGTACTACTGTATATTTCAGTCAGTACGATTTCACTACAAGCTCATTTAGCTTTGATGCTGCTATGCAAAGTGGTCTTCCTGGCCCTGTCAATAGTTTTGTTCTAAATGGAAATGGTGTTGAATCTATTTTTGCTAGTGGGGTTAGTAACTCTACAGGTAGTGCTTATCTTTCCCATTGGAATAATAGTGGCTGGACCTCGTTAGATTCTGTTTTTGGCGATGGTACAGTGATAACCCAATTATCTCTATTGGAATTAAACGATGGACATACTTCTAATTCTATTCTACCAGATGATGAACTGCTTTTAGTGACTGGAAATTTGATTTTGCCCAGCTTTGGTAATGCTTCTAGTGCCATGTATGATGGTAATAGTTGGCAGCCATTGTTTATCACATCAGATGAACAATCTACTGGTACTATCAATGCATTTTTCTCTCAGTCATCTCAATCATTTAGTACAATGCTTGGCAAAAATTATATGAAGAGAGGGTTTGTTGTTCTTGTATCATTGGCTATTGCCGTTGGACTGACGATTCTTGTTGTTCTTCTTGGTCTAGTAATTGCTTACATCCGCAGGCGGAAGCAAGGATATCGGCCAGCTCCAACCAGAGTTTCTGAAATGGATATGACTGAGACTGTACCACCAGAGACGTTGCTTAAAGAGATGGAACAAGTTGGCGGTAGTCGTTTCTAGAAAGCGGCCCCTCACCCCCTTTCTGAAAGGAATAATAAAAAGTGTATATTTATGAAAATCCGAGAGAAAGTTTTTTAGCTTTCATTTACTTTGCGGTATTTTTGTTTTTTTGTTTTATTGTTAGTTATCTTTGCTTGTCTTCTTTACTTGATTTCTACAAAAGTTTTGTAGATTGCTTTCTTTGTTTGGTTTTTTATTTTCTTTGCATATTTTGTTATTTCAGTTTAGCACAATTTAATGTACTCTTATACATATTAAGATAGTCATCTATAGAATTAAAAGCGTGCCTCAGCTGCGTCCGGCAAGTGTGGTGATTCCCCAGATTCTGTATCTCTTCCTGAGCAAGTCATAGGCAGAAAATGGTGATCTGAGGACCGCATTCAGGGGTAAGTAATTAAGTAAAAGCAAAGCTTAAAGAAAATGCTAGGCCATATACCGGTTGTGACTCGCGATAGTGTCAGCCCTTGTTATGAAGAAACTGAGTTAACAGCATAGATGCTATCAGAATTTTTTATTTTTTTTATTTCCCAATTTTTAACTTCTTACGTCGCTTTTCAAGCTGTCTACGTTCCTCCTCCTCCTCTGCATCGCTTAGAGGTTCTGCAAATATCTTTGGTTCTTGCGGTCGATTCTTAAATCGTTCATCAGACTTAGCCTTTTCGGCATATTTCAATAGAGCTTCACGGGGATCTTCTGATCTCATACTACTTAAGTATACATTTTTCTCAACATGATCTTTATCAGGAATACCCCAAATACCAGTATCAGGGAACTTGGGTTTTAGAGATTCAGAAATCTCCTTACGGTTCTTACGATTCTTCGCACGACGGGCGGCATTCACCCTTTCATACTCTATAGCTTCTTCATTGAGTCCCATAACTGAAATATCTGTTGTAAGTTCAGGGTTATCATCAACATGCCTGATTTTCAGCGGCGTTTCAATAACAATTTTAGCACCCTTCGAAGATAATTCCGGGGAGAAAAGAAGATATACTTCTCCATTAGATAATCCAGTGAATATTTGATTAAGTTTAGGATGCCAATCAACTGATGATACAAGACAAGGAGGGGATTGTAATGACGCAGACGGATTTGATGACGGACTGGGAGTAGGGAACCCCAAGGAGATTATGGTCGCCAGATCGGATCTGTCGAGGATTTCAACTACACTTTCAGTGCCTGTAACTAAATATCTCTCGTCCGGAGAAAACACAACATTCATTTCTTCCCTGGAGTTCGGCAAATTAGTCCTTTGCATAACTGGAGTTTTGAATCTTCTTTTATCCCAGATTTTTACTGTTCCTCCATCTGGTCCACTTCCCCGAGTTACAATACTATTTCCGTCATTACTCGCTATAATTCCTGATATACCCACATTCAAGCTGCTGTTCTGTACAACCTTCGTTGTAGTAGCAACCCCATCAATGGAATGTGATGGACGAATGAGAGGACCTCGAGTATCCCAAATTTTTAGATCGCAGTCTAACGTTCCACCTAAAATTGAATTTCCATCCTTTCCCCAAGCCACCGAAGTTATTCGATTTTTTGCCGCTCCCTTTGAATTACGGACCACAATTACTGATTTTTGGGAGGCAAATCTAGTGGAATCCCATATTCGGATAGTGGAATCATGAGCACAGGTAGCAAACTCATTGTCTCCATTGATAGGGTTCCATTCAGCACTTGTCATTTCTGCAACATGACCCTTTGTATTTTTCATATCTACTAGGTACATATCTCCTCCAGAAAATTCTCCTAATTCTTTACCATCTCTGGAATAAAGTTTGGGTTTATTATATCTCGGGATAGCTAAAACATAATTTCCAGAACCAGAGAATATTGCTTTATGAATTTGATGTGATTCAACTGGCTCGACCATTCGAAAGGCATTCCTAGTCACTGAATCCATTCCAACAAAATCCCAGAATTTCACTGAACAGTCGTATGAACCTGTAATGAATCTATTACCAGAAGTGTCTACGGAGATGGAAGAGATTTGTTTTTCATGTCCACGGAATATTATTTGATGACTTACTGGTATATTTTCGGTTTCATTTTCATCCTCTTCATCTTCATCACTATCGGAACTATTGTCATTCGTAATGTTTTGTTGTGTCTCCTGATTTCGTGCTAATTTGGCCAATTTCTCTATATATTCGGGTCTTCTTGATCTTTCATATCTAGCTTTTGAACCAATATCGGAGACATCTTGTCTACCAAAGCCTGATGGAAGAAACCGTCTTAACTCTTCCTCATCAGTATCCTGACAGTTAGTAAAAGTAGACGAAACAAATATACATATATAACTGCCCAACTTTTACTTACAGCCATAGCAATAAAAAAGACTGATGTCAATAAAGAGAACCAGAGTTAGTAGAAAGAAGACAATAGTCGGCCAAAATATGTACTATGATATCACTCACACGCTTTTTATCTACTATCGTGCGGCTTTAATAAAACCTCATTTAAGCCGTTTTACCGTCACATTTGTGACATCTTGGCCTATCTGAAAAAAAACAACTTATCTAAGATCTTCCTTCCGCCTCCAAACAAAGTCAATCATTAGCTTTTCTACTTCCATTGTCTAACTCCAGTGGGTAGACACTGTTGTTGGGAATCTCCCTTAGTCCTGGCTATCGAAGTCAACCTCTGCTTTCTCTCTGCTCCTGGGTCAGCGTAGATGAAAATTACTCGTCATTGCGGTTTAACCACAATAGGATATCCTCATTATCAGAAAAAGTTCTTTGGACTTTTCTCTTCTTGCCGACAGGTCAATTGAAGGTAATTCCAGACTGACCCCGGCCGCCGAAGGCATTGAGCTAAGCGAGTTACGGGGTCTGGTCCGGAGGTAAATAAGGGAATATTGGGCAATGCATATTAAAATTAAATTATAAACAGTAAAGAGAAGAGCAAAGAGCAAAAAGCAAAAAGATATTAATAATTTCCAAAGTAGTTTTCTATATTAATAGATGGATAGAATGCAGATTAAATCAATCGGAGATTATACCATATTATACTTCTCAGAATTAACTGATGTAGATTCTTGTTTGACTTCTGGTTGGGGCTTTTTATAAGGAGTCCACCAATACAATGGATATCTAAGAACTATGTTATTCATTAGACATGCAACTCCTACCATAAGAATACCAGATACGAGTTGAACAGGTAAATAATACCAACCAAGAGCGCGAACCCCGTCATCTAAAGCAGGTAAAAGTGCAGCAGCACCAGCAGGAGGATGAACAGTATTTGTTAAAGTCATTAATACTGAACTAATAGCAGTAGAAAGAGGACCAGCTAACCAAAGATATTGTTCATTTGAAGAAGAAGTTAACCAAAGTTTCATTAAACAAACACCAACTAATGAAGATAAGAAAGTTCCAAATATAACATTTCTAGGTTGAGCTAAAGGAGCACCCATAGCATTATAAACTAATATAGCAGACGCTCCCCAACTTGGGATAATTTCTGGTACTTGATGATGTATGAAAGTTGAGGAATATTTGCATACGGAAACTACAACCACCAAACCTGCAAAAGTACTTAGTAAAACCGATAAGTGAGTTAAAAATTCATTTGCCGGTGGAGGAGGAGTTTCTCTATGTCCAAGAAATCTATTTACATATTTAGGTAATCTATATACTTGAGACCGAGGAATATAGGGATCAGCGTAAGTATCCAAAGTATGCATTTTTAACAAAAAAAAAAGGAAGAAATAGACTTGAATCGAAGGATTTATGGATTGACTGATTGAACAAAAAAAGATATAACTACTTCTTTATATAATTTTTGTATCAAAAATATTGATCTACACGATAACAATTGTTATATTTTCTTGAGCCTTTGTAAATTCGGCAATAATTAACCAAGATTTTTTGAATTCGGATTTGAGTTAGCGGGCTTGCGGCGTATAATTGCTGGAGTCGGATATGGCTGGGGAGCCGATATATGCGGTGAAAGAAAAAAGAATTCCCGGGTATATGATGACGAAATGGCCAAACAAAAAGGATGATGGATCCTAGAAGGATTATTCAGAGATTCTATCCAAATTTTCAATTTTCGAATCCCTCTGAATGCCGCGGAGTTCGGGCTTGCACCAACAAGGGGCAGTTCAGTTCATACGATCTAAATGAATAGCTTATTAATAACGATAAACAATACAGTGACGGGCTGGGATTTGTCCTAGCCCCGACATGTGCAGGAAAAAAAATAGGCGAAAGAATAACGTTTGTGCGGGGGACTGTCTATTAAACAGTCGACCCGTGTACATGTATTAAGCCGCATACATTCCTTCCGGATATGTAGAAAAAAAAAAAAAAATATGTAGATTCCAATATAGGAATTCATTAGAGATCTCGAAGGTCTATCCTAATCTAAAGATTAGGTGTATCCGGATAAAAGATACCAGTAACGTAATAAGCAGTTACAGAGACAAATATAAGACTTCTAAGAGAATTATAATATTTTGAAATATACGAAATAGAGATTGATTAATATATAATATAAGAACTTAAGATCAATAACCACGATCAAGTAATAAATAGTAAATAATTAAACCTAGTAATAAAAACCCTTAACCTTTAATATTTCATCCGATAAACGAGATTCTAAGAATCTACAGATCTATTAAGCCGCAAAGCCGCACCTAAACGGGTACGTACAACGGATACAGTGAAGAAAAAAAAAAAAAAAAAAAACAACGGTTTTTCTCCAAGAGAACAAAACTATGAGATCTAGACTTATTTTTTCTTTTAACTTTCTTTGATCAGCTTTTACAATAGTTAGTATTTTGCTTCGAACGATTCATTTCAGAAATCGAACCCGTGTCTCTTCTGATAGTTAATCCGTGTTAATCCGTGTTAATCCGTGTTAATCCGTGTTAATTTGAACTATGACTTATTTATTATACATGTACCGTGCTTTGAACTTCATGTGGTAAAAATTCAAATAATTGAATCATCAACAGATTCTGTGTTGAGAACCCGGGACTCTGTCTGCTTAGCATGGAACCTTACTATCTACGTGTACTGTACGTTGGTAGAGAATACATTCTTGTCTTCAACTCTCCGGTTAAGATCTGCATTGATATAACCGGATAAGGTAACTGAGCTGTCGCATACTCATTATCCATCGATCTTATCTACATCAGATATTTTCCCGTAGATCTGCTGTTCCGCTCGATCTCCAACTCTGGGATCCCTATCAGGCACCTCTGTTCCGCTCGATCTCCAACTCTGGGATCCCTGCCAGGCTCCTCTCAGTTCACTCGAAGTCTTTCGCTGTCACGGAGAAGACGGAGTCTACATCAAACCTCCCCCTCTCCCGCAGCTGCTGGAGGTAGCATAAGTATATAGAAGTGAGGAGAATACCCAAGGGTCATCATCGCCTACTTGACAGTTATATGAGACCATCTGCCTGATCGGCAACGTCAGTGCTGTAGGAACTTTCGGCGAATTTTCGACGATCAGTCAATTTGATGATATTAAGAACTTCAGCTTAGAGGAAACGAAGAACACTTATGCTAATAATTTATTTATATCCTATTTTATCATCATCATTAATCGTTAACATACAATGCGAGTTTTTTGAATCTTCTCTAAACTATTCCAGCTCCAGCTAGATTGCAATAAGATTGTAATAATTCATACAATTCTTTTGCCATACTAACAATGTACTTCTTGGGTACTAAATAGCCATAATCATCAATATTAGGCATAGCAATTTGAAGTGAATTAGCACCACGAGAATGCATCACATTAACATTACTACCTCCCCGAGCTCCATCACGACTTATTGACATATCACCAACAAGAAATTTTGATTTAGAAACAATTGAAGAAGATGACGAAGATGAAGAAAAAGACGAAGAGGCAGTAGCAGTACTAACTCCAATTGAAGATACTAAATCTTCAGCAAATTCTTTCATCTCTTCATATTCATTATTATCGTCATCAATCTTTTCAATACCATTTCCTGGATAAAGAACAGTTTGAGAATATAAACCAAACTGAAGATATCCAACAACATTTTTATCACTAACATTAAGATAGTTGGAAAGGTGTAGTGCTTCTAATGCTTCATGTGGTCTAGTACCTCCATATGTTTCACTACATGGAGTACATCCAGTTGTTTGTTGCCATTGATATGCAAAAGAATGATCAATATCAATACCAGAACAAATAGCCATACCCGTAGGTTGACGATTTTTACGCCACAATCTATCATGTTCCCAACTATAAACAAATCCATCCGGATTCAAGACTGGTACAAATAAGAAATCAATTTTAGTTAAAAGTGAATCATCATGTTCGCCTATTAATAACTGATTGATACTGTATAATCCAGACATTATTGAAGACCATTCACGTCCTTGGATACCACTAACAACCACAATAGTTGGTTTTGGTTTAATCATTGGTTTACCAATATGAATTACTTTTATTTCTCTTCCTTCATGTGATTTACCAATTGATTCAATATTAATGAAATCACCACCATATCTAATTGGTAATAGATTAATCCAAGCATTAATTTCATGAAATGTACGGTAATCACTGAAAAAAGCATCATCATTTATAAGCAATTTTAATAAACGATTACGATTATAATTACTGTTATCATTTCCTCTAGCTTTTTCCATTAAAGGATAATTAGAGAAAACAGCCATTTGAAGATCAGAGATAACAGTAGTTCTACGAGATCTCATAGGCTTAGGTAATAATCTTATAAAATCCTTAGTTCTTGAACGTGAAATACGAATATCACCATAATCATTACCAATAATCCAGATATCTAGAACTAAAGTTTCTGCAGCATTTTTAAAAGCACGTTGTTCACGAAGATTAGTCCAATTGAATCTTAAAACAACTTCATCTTCATATTGTGACATATCAACTAATGAAATTGGTTTTTCATTTTCAAGTAATTCTGCTTCTTCTGAAATAGGATAAGGAGGTGATAATGGTGATGATGGTGATAACGGAGAAGAAAAAGATGATGGTGGTGAAGAAGCAATAAATGGAAACTGCAGTCCATTTATTAATCTTTGAAGCCAAGGTTGTGGAGTTTTATTTTTATCATTATTCGCCTCATTAGACAATGTAGCTGCATTATTTTTTATAGCAGTAATATCATCAATGACTTTTGACGCAGCTGAAGAAGCAGCTTCAACGTTTACCGGAGCTTGAGTCTTCGCGCGAGGAAATGGAGGTAATGATAATGATGAAGGTACTGGTGATGAATAATGATGAGTTGCAATAGCAATAGGACCTAAAGGAGATGTAGTTAAATCCCCTGATGATACACTCACTTGAAGAGGTTCAGCAGGTTTTAATAATGGATAATTATGAAGTTTGAAAAGGGATGGTAAAGCCAATGTTAAGTCAATCCATATAAAGGAGACAACTACAAGGAGGGGAAATCCTTTCATTGTTTCTGAAATGAGGATAATCCAAATATAACTGATTTTCAAGAGACACACTGAGAATTCAACTTAATGACGGAACTTGACAATTCTTAAACCAATCAATCTACAATCGTCTACAATCGTCTACAATCGTCTACAATCGTCTACAATCGTCTACAATCTTCACAATTCTTCAACCAATCGATCTACAATCTTCACAATTCTTCAACCAATCAATCTACAATCTTCACAATTCTTAATTCTTTTTCGTATCCTTTATAATAACTATCTTTTCAAAATTTCTTGACCACTTCCTAAGGGGGCTGAAAAAGCCCTCTCTATAAAAGTGCTCCAACCAACTGATAATGGAAAGAGAAGGATAGATGAAAGAACAAAAGATTGAACGTCAAGAATCTATATATAACCAGGACAAGAACCAACAAAAGAAAAAAAATTCCCTATGCCTTTCTTTCAAAATATAAATATAAAATAAACCTTATTTCAAATGATGAAGCAAATTTTTTTCCTCTCTTATCTCTTCAATATAATCCGATGCTTCTGCATAGTGAAATGTGATTGGTATGAAACAAGGAAGTGAGATTAGCTTCGAGAGGCGGAGGGGAAGGAGAAATTTACGCGGCAGAAAGTTAAGATACGAAGGGGGGAGGGCATACAAAACAGGCAGAATTCAATATTTCTATAGTGAGTTTAATGCGTAGATCTGCAAGCTTCCCGCATAAAAAACATTTACATCGACATGCTTAACAGGTTTAGTTAAGTCATAAACTACGAACTACGTAAATCAATATTACTATCAACGAGTCAGAATTGCTTGCGTGCTGCACAGGATATTATTTGGACGCACAGGCAAGAACACACCACACTAAAGCCGACGAAAAATTGTTACCTTCAATAATAATCTTCTTTCCAATCTTTTGTTGCCATGTCTACGAATAATGATCCAACATTAATTTTTTCTTCTCTCGATGTTATAAATTATTATTTTCAATAGGATGGATAGTGGTTCGGCCAATATCGGTTGTTCAGGATCGTCGACTTCATGCGGCTGGTTTTGACCCCTGTCTCTGGGGGGGGGGGATCTTTGCTTCCCTCTGGCTGCTGGGGCGCTGCCCCAGACCCGACCTAGGTTAAGATCGTGTTGGTCGGCATTGGCCATTGAATTGATTTTCGACACGATCTTCACCTCGAGCGAAGCGAGCAACGGGGTCTGGGGCAGAGCCCCAGCCGCCGGAGGCAGTGGACGGGGGTCCATGACACGGGTCGGCAATTATTATTTCTGCTTCAATTTCATTCAGATCTGAAACAATGAACTTATTTATGAAGCAAGAATTTTCCAATCGTATGATCTTAATATGATTGAAGAGTGGTGTTGTATTAATCTGAAACCAATGTCTACTGGAATTGAACTTTAAATTCAATAAATATTTTCTAGCTGTTACCCGACCTCGTACGTCGTGCTCAACTTTCTTAAAGCCCAATGATCGGAAGTCTTAAGATTAGGGGGAGGAAATGTAGCGCCCTAAAAAGTGTTGTTTTATGAGTAAATATATCCTCAGAGTGGTGTCCAATGCCCGAGCACTGTCCTGCCCGGACCCCGTTTGCTCGCTTCGATCGGGTTGAACTTGAACCCACATCGGTTCCAGGTTACCCCCCAGCCGCCGGAGGCAGAAACGTAGAGTAAAGTCACTTCTAATATTAGCATATACTTCTTTTTAAACTAATCTACATATACCATCACTCGCTCTAAACAAAGTAACGCGGTTCATTGAAGACATGATATCTATGACCTCGAACACCTTCTCCACGGAATAAAGCCGGGAATCTCAAATCATCGGGAACTTGAGATTCATCAATACGCTGGTTTGAATAATCTGGTTCTTCACCAACTGCAAATTTTCCCACTTGAATCTCAGTATCTGTAATAGTAGATCGGCTGACACGAGCATAACCAGTACGTTTAAGGCCTTTATAAAGAATATATTCACACCATCTATCCCAATCTGATGGGTCAATATCATGCATTCCAGAACGTTCACTAACATAGGTATTGTAATTACCTTCAAGTGGTTTAGTAACAAGATAACTGAGTAATATTGTTGGGTTGGAACTGCTACCCATTATATCAGCAACACCAAGTGATTGTAAACGACGATCTTCAACATCCTCTTCTTGACCACTATGGAATACAACAACATCAATATTTTTTCCATAAACATCTAATGTAGCATGAATGGCAGGAGCTAATTCACCAACAGGTGACGGCAAAAGGTGATGAGTAGAATTTAAAATAGGGAATTTAGAAAGTAAAGCACAACCCCAAGTATGTTTATTAGGACCAGGGCCAAAATCACTATAATAACCAAGTTGTTCAGAAATCTGTTGGGTTATATCTCTGAATCCCATAATAGCTCTTTGAGTATCTGATTCAAGGAACCCGATAACATCTATTTCAAGTTCTTCAATAACATCTTTTATACGACCTTCAGAGGCCCACATATCATTATCAAGACCAAAATGAATAGTCCAAATACCAGCAGTCAACAATTTTGAATCAGGATGATGAGGTCTGGGATCATCACGATGAAATCGTTTAAACGAAATGGCTGCACTCAAAGCAGTTAAAATAGTCACAGCAACAACAACTTGAGATCGAATCTTACGAGCTAATGAAATAGCATTAGTATTGTTGGCTCCCAATGGAGTATTAGCACTAGGACGGATCTTATTATGAGCCCAAATTCCAAATCCAATAGTTAACTGTTGAGCAGCAAGAATTAAGTCAGTACGCTCTCTAAGTAATGGTCCACCAGGTACAAAAGCATATGCCACTATCCAAACATGAGCCAAATAAAATAAGCAAAGAACGAAGAATCCTAAACCGAAACTTGCGGCTGGGTTATGTCTGCCAGCAGATTCAAGAATAATAGGAACAATTGATATCAAATATACCGTCAAAATAAGACCACCAACATATCCTAACCAACCTTTTGAGGTGTATAATAATAATGCACCTACATTAGCTACTAAATAAGCAGAATAATTTCCAGTCACTGTTCGTTTAGTTACACCCAAATATGCACCAAGACCCATAGCAGCAATAGTGATAAATCCATGAGGAACTGGTAAAGGTCCTCTTACTGGGTAACCTTCCCAAACCCAAAGAGTTAAAGTAGATGAATCACTAAGAAGAGTATGTAAGGCAAATAATAATCCACCTACACCAAGACCAGCACCAATCGCACTTTCCCCCTTGCCAGCAACAGACGATAATTGTGAGCTACTATATTGCAAACGAGAGGCAAATAACCCAGATAATATAGCTATAGCTACACCAGTTTTATTCCATCCCCCATTTTCTTCATGCATAATTGGCCAAATTGGATTATTAGTAAAAAAGGCAAATTTTGCAACTGAAGAAAGAATCAATCCTAACGAAAACGCAGTAGCTCTATGAACTCCTGCAAATGGACGAGAATTAATACCCCAGAATTGAATAGAAAGAGCAATTGAACCAAACGCGGCCCCAAGAGCAATGAGTTCAAGTCTAAGTACTGGATCTTTAGCTAAATAAGAAGCTACTCCAATTGCAAGTCCTAATAGAGGCAATTGAAAGAAAAATCCGAAAAAAGTCCTCAATGGTGAGATCCAGAGAACAAAAGGTGCTGAAATGCTAACTAACAATGCTTCATATCCACTGATTCCCATATACCAAAGAGGAAAATGCCAGATAACAAGTGGAAGTGAAGTCAAAACGGACCAGAAAATAAACCAATTCAATATAGCAATCGTGAATTGGAAAGAGCTAAACCCTGCATGTTTTCTACCACCATTACTATTGACACCAAGCCTACCTTTACCTCCAATTGCAGCAGCAGCTTCTGCTTTCTCAGCAGCTAATTGAGTAACTCCTTTCAAATCGACAATTTGAATCTCTAATGCATTAAAATCGTAAGCAGAAAGTGAATCAAACAACAAGTCAAAAATAATTAATGACCATTCAAAGAATGCATAAGTTGTATAAGCTCCAGCAATTCTATGTATTTTATGTTGAATAAAATAATAAATCAATGGAATCAAAGTTCCGAAGAACAAAGAGGCCGTCCAAGTTCTATACTTCCTTACCTTTGTGTTCTTAGGGGTCAACTGGATTCTAAGAACTGTCCAAGGTAATGTCAAAATCAAATAAGCAATCATGAAAATATCATGCCAATCATGATCATCGGTAGAGGTAACATAAGTCCACCCACCACAAGTCAAAGTACGTAATAATCCTACCGTCAATAAAATCCAAGGAGTAACAGCTCCTTTGGAAGTTGTTAACAAAAATGACAATATTACGAGAGCAAATCTAGGTCCTGAAGTTATAGCAATGAAAACCATGAATACTGATCTTTCTGGGTATCTATCACCAATAGTTGCCGAGACTGATGGGAACCATTCATCAGGGTATCCGTAATGTTCATTTTGAACAATCTTATGATAGTGCAATATCACACCAACAATGAATGCGCCAACGAATGCCACTATAAAATGTTAGCAATCCCTAAACAGGTCCCTAGCGGTCACGTCATACGACTCAAAATATCCGGCAGTGGGCAGATTTTTCACTTACGTCCTGCCGTTATCGAATGAATATACGAGACCCAAGCACCGCTGAACTAAGAATGTTGTTAGTAAAATAACAATGACATAGGAGAATCCAATTCTTTATCATCTTACCTTCAACAGCTTTTGGCCCGCTTTGACCGACTTTTCAGACATCTTTCCACGATAATAACACTCCTAGGTCAGTTGAATGAACGTGGTCAGAAATGTCATGCTGGTAAGTTATATTTGGAAGATTAATTGCCGAAAACACCCTAACCCGTGTTGTTTTTGCCGAAACTTTAGCGCGTCGGTCCAGGACCCTCCCTGTTCTATGGCTCCGGGCTGCTTCAGCCGGCAGACCAATACCTACATTCGGGTCTTAATTGTACTGTGTGGTCGTACGGAGTTGGTATAGTATACTCAGGATCCTTAATTGTCTAGGATAAGATGTGTGTCAAAGAGTCGCGCTAAGCTCAAGGTTGTCAGGGCTCACTCGAACTGTCGACAATGGACTTACTGGACTTCTTACTTTGTGGAGGTCGGTTAAGTAGAGAGCGAGGGAATCTTCGTAATTTTGGTATCTGTCTTTTCATATGACTCTTGATTTTGTATTTCATTTGACTCTACATATCACACACGGAAAGATGGAATATATAACAGTTATTGCAACGACCCCGGGAAGTGGACTTGGAAATCAGGGGCCAGGCCCTGCAGATTACCTAAGGAAGACAAATAAAAATCAACTGGCATTAGCTAATATCACCAGAGGTGGCAGGGGGCCGGAGGGGCCTAGTGAGGGACAGAACCACATAGGGTATGTCGTTTAAGCCCCATCTCCGAAGTCGGCCATGGCAAAGGCAAGACCCCCAGCCTCTGAAGGAGGAAAAGCAAATCAAGGTTTTCGTATCTGCCCCATCCGCCGAAGGAAAAGCAAATCAAAGGTTTCGTCTATGGGGCAGAGTCCCAGCCGCCGGAAAGGTAGAGCTATTTGGTTAGGATGATCATTACTACATCTATGTATATGTTTTGCTCGTTTAAATGGTCTGCAAAGGGATAGATTGATATTCATTAATGCCACTGGATGCTCTTCTGGATACTATTTTTCGTAAAAGACCTTGAACTAGAACTATTCCTATTTCATTTAAAACGATAGCCACATATAACCAACTCCCAAAAAAGTCAACATCGCTAAATATTAACAATAGATTCATTAGAACAACCGAATTACCAAAAAATTGAATAATTAGAGGAATAGGATGGAACCCACCACCGGGTCCTTTAGCATCAAAATTACGATTAAATGGCAGTACTGCTAAACTGACAGTGAATAGAATAACTCCAGTTATACCGATAGATCTCTGGAAAATAATATATGAGGACGGAGATTTCAAAAGGTAATAATGCATGAAAATGAAAATAATTGATTCCACTATGAAGATTGATGCAATGCTTCTCATAGAAATGACAGCTATCATTCGGATTGTTAAATTCTTTTCATAATAGATTTCTTGCATCCAGCAAGCCAATCCCAATAATGCTGATAAGTGTTGACTGATAGGGAGAATTATTAGATGATTTGTCTGGGTACTGAAATAGATACCAAGAAAGAGCCAAGCGGATACCCATAATGGCCATCTAATAATTGGTAATCCAGAACCTTTTCTAACTGTATTACAATTATCTAGTTGAATAAGAAGGGGGATTAAAGTTGGTATTGAAGCGAATAATTCGTATACAATAAAACACAAAAATGTAAAGTCCATGATGTGGCCGGAGATCCCAAGAAAGGGAATGTTAAAAGAAGAATATCGAAATTTCTTCAAATACTCAGTATTTGTGTGACGTTACATCTTATGGAAAAAATAGATTTTATCAGATCTTGTCACAAGGCAGTGAGATAATCTGATAACTCCCAATTAGGAAATATAACAGTCCTCCAATGAAATCGCCGTCCTGCAGTTATCTGCATGCTAACATCATCTATAAAAAAATATGAAACAGTTAAAAAAAAAAAGATGCAAGTACCGGTTTAAAATTAAGTTAATTACTATCCTAATATAATAATATTTTAACTAAATATCCATATACCTGCCCCAGACCCCGTTGCTCGCTTCGCTCGGGTTGTGTAACTGTCCTTCTCTCAAGCGAAGTAGGTCTGCGACTTCTTTCTTGATCTCCCCATAAAAATACCTCAAAGTTAGATAACTAAGGACCAAACTCTCATCTCTAGTTAAACGATGAAACCATTAGAATGATTGATCAGAGCTAATTCACCATTAAGTCATAAATTATATTAACGTTAACAGTAAAATTGCTCTGACAGCTTGAAGTAGACCCTCCGCTTCTTCTTCACTACCCTTGCCCTATGGCAAGTCAAAATATACTATTGTGTTTGTTTCTTATTATTATTATTGTTCTTGTTCCATATCTTAGTTATGAAATACAAAAGGAAAACCACCTTGTGCTGTTTCCGAGGTTCAATTTCTTTTAGCTAATCAGTTGCTACTAATCCTAGACCGAATACCCTGTATAAGCTGAGTCACACAGCTTCAAACAGCATAAATGGCTGGTTTTGATTGATAAGGGTTAGGGCACAATGCCCCCCTGGTGTGCTTCTGGTCTCGCTTTCTCTCGCTTCTTTCATGACTCCTAATTCCAGATCGGATCCAGATGTTTCTAAAAGAGGGGATCCAGGACATGGTGCTCATCACCTGTGACGATAGTCATTCTCGGTAGCACTTACCTCCTCCTAATATCCTTAATATGCAGATCATCAAGTATTGTTTTAGCGCTATGTATATGTTGAACCAGAAATGGAATTTCTAAAAATTTCAACTAAAAATGACTAGGGAGAGAGAAATACCGAGACAAATACTATTTTCATGTTGATATTAATCCTGTAGTTTTTCGTCTATTAGCCGCCGCCGAGTCTTATCGCAATCACTTGCCAGTTTGAGTGCGTGATAACGCCGCGCTGATAAGCCTATTTAGGTAATAAAAGCCATTTCGAGCTAAATAAAGGGTTACGATAAGTCAACTTCGAGATATAAATACCAGGAACTGTTGGATATGAAATTTGAGTATATGACAGGAACTGTCTTTCAATTGGATATTAATTTGAGTGTATGAAATTTATGAATTGATATTTTTGCCAGTAATATCTAATTGACTTCGATATTCTGTTACAATGGTGAAAATTATATCTTTTGTAACCTTATTGTTATCACCTGCCATTTCAATATTGGTATCTGGTAAAAATATTGAACCTAGTTTAGAAGATAAATGGGGCACTGATTGGCCATTTTCTGGTATTAATACATTTGCTCATTTACCCAGTGATAAATGTCTTATTCATCCAGAAACTTCTTTTGATATCGCCGTTATAGGTATTCCTTTTGATACTGCTGTATCATATCGTCCTGGTGCAAGATTTGGCCCTAGAGCTATTCGTGCTGCTTCTGCTCGTCAATCTTCTTTACGAGGTTTTAATGCTAGAGCCGGTATTAATCCTTATCAAGATTGGGCTAAAGTTATAGATTGCGATGATATTCCTGTTACTCCTGTGGATAATAAACTTGCTCTAAGACAAATGACTGAAGGTTATGAAGAATTATTAAAACGAAAACCGAAATATACTAAAGATGGTAGAAATAATCTACCTCCTAGATTAGTAACTTTAGGAGGTGACCATTCTATTGTATTAGCGGCTTTACGTGCCCTTCATAAGATTTATGGTCCAATAACTGTAATTCATTTTGATGCTCATCTTGATACTTGGTTACCTTCAAAGTATCCTTCTAGTTGGGAAACTGAACCAGGAGCTGGTGATTTTACTCATGGAACTATGTTTTGGATGGCTTCACAAGAAAGTTTGTTATCTAATGACACTTGTATTCATGCTGGATTACGTACTAGATTATCTGGCAAGGATTGGGGTGATTATGAAGAAGATTCAAAACAAGGTTTCGCCAGAATTGCTTCTGATGATATTATGGAAAAAGGTGTCAAAGGAATTGTAAAGGAAATACTTGCTCGTGTTCCTGAGAATGTACCAGTTTATATTTCTGTAGATATTGATGTTATAGATCCGGGAATGGCCCCAGGAACTGGAACTCCTGAAGCGGGTGGTTGGCAAACTCGTGAATTGATTCAAATTATTCGTGGATTAGAATCCCTTAATGTCGTTGGTGCTGATATTGTTGAAGTTTCTCCATCATTTGATCATGCTGAGATTACTGCGTTAGCTGGTGCTCAAATAGCCTATGAACTTATTACTAATATGGTTATAAAAGGTACACCAATTGCAGTTTTACCTGAATCTGCTCCTATTCACGATGATTTATAAAAATAAGACTATAGGCGGCATTCCATAGGTGCTTGCTCTTATCCATACCAGAGGATAAGAAACGGATCCGGTGGCTTCTGGTGCATGTAGTTTAGTTAACATATGTATATACATTGTAATGAAAATTTTTGTATTTGACAATATGATCCTTAGTTTCGACTCTCGATCCCCGTTCTGGGCCGCTGGAGACGTAGCCCCCAAGTTACCCGCTTTTCTTCCCTGGCGAGGACAACACTGGAAAACAGCTCCATCAAAGAATTCAGGAACCCAATGTCCAGTAACATGAATATCAACCAAATTTTCTCCCCAATTCAATGGCCTATGAAAAGCAGTTAGTTGTGGATATATGTCGATAATGTTGATTTTTGAATAATACGCCAAAATTAACGAGGTAACATTACGATCAAAATCAGTGATTGACAACTACGGAATTTCCTTCTCAATAGGGAATACATTTAGATCAAAGTCTTCTGAAATATAATTAAAATGAGTGTACAGTTGTAGTGTAACTTCAATTTTGTCAAACTTCTCAATACCCCACGAAATTCGGGTGTAATCGTCGTTTTTATTGTGCGAGATCGAATACTCAATAATTCGAGGTTTAAACATTTCTTTTATCGGTGCTCAAAAATAGCCGAACAAGACTGTTTGCAAACCCAGGATGCACAGAATCGAATAATTTGTTTCTCAGGATAAGTCATGGCGGAAAAAGCTACCTCTTTGCCATTCTTTTCTGAATCGGTATTCAGAATCTCAATCTCAGTTCTAGTGCGAATAAATAGATGAGATTGCAAAAATAAGTTTATATTTGTTAAGCTCGGAAAGGTCATCATCAATCCAGAGAAATATTTTATCAAGAAACCTGCAGAATCGCAGATAAAGATAGTTCTCAGAAGCTTCCACCATCTTTTTTTGACAAGAAACAAATATTGTAATAATTCTGATGGATTCAATGACATATGGGCCCAGAACTTCAAGTCTAATCCAAATCGCTGTCTCCAGCTTTTTAGCCCGGATGTGAAAAAGTTCCATAAAGTTCCATCAGGCGCCGAGGAAATAACTGTGGACCTACGAGAAACGCAGACTTCATCTTCCAAATGAAACGGTAGTAGGAGGTCGTCCAAAATAACGTGCTGCCAGAGTATAGGACAGATCAAGTTATACATTTTAGAATTGAACAGTGATAACAGGTCATTCTGGGTATATACTTGATAATTAGATAGAGAGCTTGATTAGGTAGAAGTAATATATTGGCAATTTATTCCATTTTTAAAAGAGAAATGTGGCACGAATTCGTAAACAAACATCAGTTAAACAAAAAAAAATAAAAGCTTATATCAGGGACAAGACTGAGCGCTTAATATATTGGCGCTTGCAGGAGGTTACAGTTATCAAATTATTTAATTTACTGGCAGTTATCACGTTTTACGTATCTACATCGACATATCACAGAGTGGCTACACAGATGTCAAACCGTTCGAAGTTGAGTCAGTCATCATATTGTTAGTTTTCTCCAGGAGAAGTTGTCATGTATAACGTTAAAAGTACTTTGTGCTCAGAAGAAAGAAATCAAAGGTGACTTTCAAGTTAACGGGTGTCAAGCCTGGAAATCGCCATTGATAACGGGTGCATATTCCCTTAGCTATTCGGAACGTCATTGACTCATGGTAAATTAGGAGACGGGAAATGGCCTAAAACCAATGAATGAGTACCGTAAGGCATGATGAACGGTAAGAAGTTAAAAGATGATTGAGTTATTTGTGAAACTTCCAGGTCGTATGCCGACTAAGTGAGTTTATTACTATAATAGACCAAGTCAGAGATTAACTTAACTTGCTCTAAAGTGTGTCAGAACATTGTTTATTTACAATATCAGACAGATCTGAAAATCTGATAAACACAATATCGAAACCATGCTCAATCCCTACCTGACATTCCACTCTACTAAATTAAAGAAGCAGTTTTTGATCTCTGACAACTACCCTGGGCTCTCCCAGCTGCCGAAGGTAAAACCGGGGTTGGGCGGGAATATAACTGAGTACAACGTCCCAATCCCGAGAGCAGTCACTAAGTTTGCAGGAGATTATCCCACTTTCTCTCCAGCAGATCTCTGGCTAGGCTCGAAAAATTGCAAAATTACAAAAAGAATTCAATATTAAAGTACAACATCACCCCTGGCTGATATATATGTAAAGAGTGTACTCTTCGCTTATTTATTTTACAATTTAGTTGCCCATACAAGATGAACACCAGCCTTAAAAGTCAACGTTCCATCAGGATTGATATCTCGAGGCTTTAAATTCTTTTCAAATAATTCATAGACATGTTGTTGAACTTTAGATCTTTCTCCATCGGATAACGCAGTAATATAACTACGGCTTTCCCAGTACTTCCAGAAAAAATCCCGATCGTTTGGAACCGTCTTTTCAAATTTAAAATGTTCTTCTTTATAAGGAATATGAAAATATGGTTGATTATTCAAAACAGTAACCCATTCTTTACGACGATATTGAGGTACATTGAGATCATAAGAATGTATATAGTCAGCAATACTACGTTGAACACTATTCGTATCCAATGATTCCAAATCATCATAATTCCAAATCAAACCTAATTGGCCACCAGGTCGTAAAATACGGGCTATTTCTTTAAGTGACTCTAGATTAGCAAACCAATGAAACCCTTGAGCTACAATAACTGCATCAGCATAGTTGTCCTCCAGAGGAATTGAATAAGAGGATGCTTGAATAGTAGGAATATTAGGAAATTTTTTCTTAAAAGATTCAAGCATACCTGAAGAAGGTTCTACAGCTATAATATCGAAACCAGCATTTGCAATTGATGCAGTGAATTTACCAGTTCCCGAAGCTAATTCAACTACTCTTGAACCATTCCCAATATGTAAATATCGAACAAAGGTTTCCACTGCTTCTGGAATATAACCTGGTCGGACTTGATCATAAAGAACATGATTCTGATTATAGGAATTTAGTGAAACTGAGTTTACAGACGAGGAAAGAGAAGAAATAGAACTACTCATTTTGATGCAAGTAGAAGAAAAAGTCTACTACTGCGACCAGTGCTATTACTATTAATGTCAATAATGGGAAGAGAATATCTTGGTTGATTCAATTGATTGAAGCAATTAAAAAGACCCAACTACTTGAAATAACATGAAAAATATAATATGATGATAAAAATATGATATGATCTGAAAGAACCTAAATATGACGTTATGTCTCACTTTTATAGGAGATAAGGGAATTTTTTGACCTATATCAAAATTGATGATTTATTCAATAGAATGCTGTTGTTGTTGGGGCTTCGGAAATACGAAGGTCTGGTTAAGAAGTTCAATGAAATGAAACGAAATATAAAGGGTCTTCGAATAAAAAAATAATTATTAATAATTAAGTATCTGGATATCTATTGGATATTGTATTATTAGTTTCTGTTACGAATCTTTTGGGATATCATTTGTTGAATGCGTTAGATTTATACATTTGCGACCATAAAATTACTCACATCATCATCGCCATCTCCTGATAATTATCGAGCAATATCATTAGATTCATGACTTCCGTTCTATTCCTCGCGATATAATCAAGTCATTGCATATATCCCAGACTGATTCCATCTATCTACACTAGTCCCTAGTAGTCTAGTTGTTTAGTAGTACGTATTGTGTCTTTCAACTCTATTAACGAACTTCTAACTAACTTCTATAAATAATAATTTTTAAAAATAGAACTCAATCTTAATAGATTCCAATCATGTTTTTATCTTAATTTTTTCATATAATTCTAGATTCTGATTGTACAGTACTCTTGAAACATATCTCCGTCATCCGCAATAAGATGTGGGGTAGGATGCAGCAGGGAGATCAGATATTTGCGTGGGGGTCACATACATGAAAAAAAGATCTCTACTGAAATACAGTTTGTTGCTTATTGTATACAAACTTTTTAATATCACTATAAATCTTTTGATCTATCTCAAATCAAAGACCCGTTCATTTTTGTCAACGATGACAATATAGGACGCATATGCTGACTTTTGTGGATTATTGAGGTCAAGTAATCGAATCCATTAATGATTCAGACAATTTAACTGCGTACATGCCAAATAGGTTCAAGTTCAATGTGACGGGTTAGTAACAAATGGGGAGGATGACGAGTTCAAAGGGTAAAAACGAGTGGTTCAATCATCTTATACTAATGCTAGCCTCTGATTCTGTCACTGTAGACTCGATAAAAATAAGTATGGATCAAAGTGACAGTGCGGCACTGGACCCTGACGATCTTTGGATACCGGGACTCGGGATAACACGTCAAATAGATAAGCCCTCCATGTAGCATCAAGGACGCTGCCCCGGACGAAGTCATTTGAGGCTCAATGTTGATCTGAAGCAGTCGAATCTCAGTAGAGCCCTCCGTTCTAGAGAGTAGTGAGAGGACCACAGGCGTATGAGGCGGGGGTTTTCAGGCTATTGGGTCGTTGTTGAAAATATAATTTCGAGTGGAGCCAATGAAAAATAGCAGGCGGTCTAAATGACTATTCGTTCGTCAGCTCTTACGAAGAAACCCCTTGGTTTCAATGAGTTCCTCTTTGCTATTATTAATGACAAATTTTTTTTCATTTCTTGTCTTTTCTATTTTCTGGGGAATCTTTAGAATCTTAGATTGCCCAACGATGTTTCTGTCTTGGTGACTTTGTGACACTTCTGTCATAACATTTACTAGAATGAATCGCTATCTATACTACCTATTAATTTGTCTTCCCAAATATATTGTTGCAGTAACAGCTAAATGCCTCATGTTATGATACATCTAAGAAATAGCAGCCTCCCGGAGGTATCCAGATCCAGCATTTTTTGAGCGTAGTGAGAGCTGGGGGACTGTGAATTTTCCGACCGTTCCATCAAGTTAACCTCAGCATACTAAACCTCTGGCTTCACGGCTCATGTTGCTCGAGTCTACGCTGTTCTTCAGTCTTGCGGCCTCGACGGTAGCGCTGGCTTTGCTTTAGAACTACTACACAGCTCGTTCGGTCTTCACGAATGCAGCGGAGCCAAACGAAACCGCTTCAGGCGGTCCGGGTACAACATTTTAGTTAGTCATCGGAGGTAGGAGTAGTGGAAATCGGGAACATTTTGCGTGCCTGACAAAGGGAGGAAATTATTATTATTTATTGATTTCGAGAAGTGAACTAATGAAGTCTTGGAAGTCTGGCCATAATTCAGCTCCTTCTACTCAACCTACCAAAGAACCTATGTTCGGATAACTCGAATCGATCCCGGTACGCCTCCGAGAAGTTCGAATGCTTCCACTTATCTTGTAGCTTTGAGACTGGGTACAGATTGCTATATTTCCCACTTCTCGACAGCCTGTACAACCCCAGATCTTGAGAGATGCTAGCAGTCTTGTGGGAGATTTCCCTAGAAATCGATGTGTGCTTAGCCCAGATCGACACTTGTCTGTTTCCGACAGTTGGTAGGGTTGTCGCAGATCCAAGGAGAACTTAACCTTCGATGTAAGCGAGTTACGGCGCGTGCCAGAACCCAGAAGCAGACAAACTGGGGACCTGAAGCCCACACTTTATTGTTTATCTCGAGGTTAGTTGAGTCTCAGTCATACGGTGGCTAGCGGTCTAATTCCAAGGCTCGCTTTGCTATTAGATGTTACAATCTTAGTATTATTTGTTAAGACTTTAACTAAAGACAACTAATTAGTTCAGTCTCCGAATTCGAGCTCTAAGGATCAAAGCCTCCTCCTACCTTGGTGGGTCGGTTATGATGTCTTTCTCGAGCTCATGGAGAGCTAGGGGGCAGTCGATGGCTGGTATTGGCTGGGTCACAAACAAAGCATGCCCAGATACCTATAACCAAACTCATATAACGGGAATTACCCCCATTAGGCATAAATGATGCATATATATAATTCATTGTATAGAGTCAACCTCATGAGAGTCTAACTAATATATACTGGAAAATCGTTTTGTTGTCTTAATTTTTTTGGAAGACTTCATTATGTAAAAGAACGAACAGGATAATGCTCATTATACATACCACTTTCAGAAAATGGAACAATCTTATATGATTTCGATCTCAAAGAAGGTGGAGCTGGAGGTAATCCATTTTTATCAAGTACATCTCCAAGAATAATATCCTTTGGTGAAGCAGCAATGGCTTGAGTTAAAGAAACTTGTCCTTCTTGAACTTGACTAAGTGCTTTGGTACCAGCTTCACCGTCAGCAATACGAGGAGCTTTAGCCGATCCATAAGTAAGTAGTCCAGCGATAGTCGATTGATTGTAGTAGGCAATCTGTGGATAATTTCTTCTATGATCACGTTTATAATAAGGATTGTTGGCAATATCCGCCGTAGGTAAGGTTACAGGATCAGAGTAAGCATCAGCTTCAGCAACTCTTGACCCCGGAGAAGGAAGTCTATACAATGGTACAATAGGATTACCTGAAGAACGGTTAGGGACAGGGACTAAAAGCTGTCGCAATTTCTCCCATATTCCCTTCGATACCGCTGTGTATTTCTTTAGAAAAAGTTAGTCGATAAAAAATATCACTCATATATCTCAATTCCTTCTATTGTTCACCCAACGGTAGGCACTAAGAGATTTGTAGTACTACCCTCATTGACGTCTCTAGCAGTTGGGACTACTCTACCCCGGAGCTCCCGCCTTTGGTCTATCCGTTCTCTATATCACACCCTGCTGACGACGCCTGGGTCCAACTTCAGTAATTAGTACTTCAACAATTACTCTTCAATCGCCACAATGGTCATTCATAAACAAAATGTTTCATACCTTATAAACAGGAACAGGACCTCCTCCTGACATTTTTGACGTCTATAAAATATATTGCCAGTAAGATATACCTCTCTTTCTGAATAATGAGTTCACCAGTCTCGGTTGGTCTTGAACTTCACGAAAATCAAAAGTACTTGGCCAATAGAATAACAAGACCGGGTAAGTTGCAGCCGTACGTGTGCATGCATAGATCGATCTGCATATATATTACGATAAAAGGCAATAATAACATTGTACATCGGCTCTGTAGTTGTGGAATGAAGACCAAAAACTGCAACTTATAGAAAATCAAGGGTTTTAGATTCAACTTGTAGAAGACCCTCTACGTCTTCTTCACTACCCTTGCCCTCTGGTATGAACCCAATCAGGCGTTCGGGATATAGAGCAAGCAATGGTAAGGCATCGTCGCGACGATGGCCATAGCTACTTCGCTCCTTTGTATCTGTGGATTTTCGGACAATTCCTACTCCGTTACACGATTGGATCTTGACATCTCGGCCAAAAGAGGCACCAAAGCTGACGATACCCCAAAAAAGTACGAGATGTGGTGATCTGATGTGGGTCTTACCGTTGATTTTAGTGAGCAAAACTGCGGGAGTCTGGGAGTCTCTTCGTTTGTTGGAGGAGCCCTAGACTGCTAAAGAACTTCTTCCAACCATTAAACTCTATAGTAGCCCGCTCTAATGGTTTTATGTAGGGGTCGGCGCGGATCAATTTCCGCAGATAATCCGCGGATCATCCGCAATATCGGATTACAGATATTAGCACGTGATCGCGCGATCAAAATATTATATATGATCGCGAATTAAATAAATTCTGCCCTGAAGTGGTGAATTCACTTCAATTCAGGGCTGGAATGAGTGGAATCTAGAAAACTGAAACGAAACAAACTTTATATTGAAATTATGTAAGCAATCCGGCACGCGAAATGATATAATATCACGTGTATAATACTATATTACACGAAAGTTCAGGCAATCACGTGCGATTGATCAGCGGATCATATGCGTATCCGTATCCGCAAAAATGTGCGGATCAGTTGCGGATCAGTTGCGGATCAGTTGCGGATACGGATGTATCCGCGGATCAACCGCGGATATCCGCAGATCCGAGCCCTAGTTTTAAGTTTGGCGGAATCCCGCCACCAACCACGAAAGTCACAGCCGTGATAAAAGCACATGCATGAATTAACGTTAAGGGTCCTGTTGATCGTCGTGAGGAATCTCCATATTTAGACGGCGATGGTTTTGTTGTTGTTAATGTTAACAACTAAAAAAATGGAATTCCACTGCATACTGCATATGCACAGAAGTTTAAACGAAACTTTAACGCGTAAACGTTAGTTCGACAGAGAAAATTTAGGTCGTATCCCGCATCCAACCGCCTACCATCCCATCAGGCCGTAGAGAGGTTGAATCTGGTTTTAATGAAATTGCCACATTTCTATTTATATTGACGATATGGTTTTTTTATCATTGCGGAGTTTCGCTTGCGGAGGGATTGATGAGATGGACCACCGAATGTCAACCGGAGATACTTTTCCAAGAAGGCTAATTAAAATTTTTTCCGATTATTAAATAATGACTTGTCGATTAAACATATAAATAAGGTAGTCTGTGGCTATCTCAGTATTTCATCGAATATTTAGTAGATCGTAATTTGTATGGTGAAGCATATATATTCCTTGCTCTAAACTACGTATACAGGTGTATTCACTCTAGAAGTTTCTAGGCTCTATATGCGTATATATTAACCTTCAGCAATAGCAGTGATAACAATAATAATTTTATATGCCACTATATGGAGCCAGTAAATACTGAGACAATGGGTTCCTCTATTTTCAATGACAATAATTTCGCCAGTGAAAATCCACCAGTGAATTTAGACAGCGAGCTGGACTCGACCCTCAGTCCTATCCAGGCAGTAGCTGTTGATGACAAGAATAATGTCAGTTATTGGGAAACCCGCGTACACAAAATAAGAAAAATCTTAAGACCTATAGCAGTATTGGTATTTTCAGGTGCTCAAATTTTAGATATCCTTAATGTTACCGGATTAGTATTTTCAACCCAAAATATAGCAAGCAGGTATAATATTGCATTCGATGAAGCTAGTTGGGTAATTTCTGCTTATTCTCTAACTTATGGATCTTTTATTCTCATGGCGGGTCGTTTGGCCGATTATGTAGGTCATCGATTCATATTTACAATTGGAATGTGTCTAGTAGCCCTATGTTGTCTCGTTTGTGCAGCTTCAAAAGAAGTCTATGTTTTGTTCGTTTTCAGAGCTCTTCAAGGTATTGGAGCTGCTCTTACGATTCCCACTTCTTTTGGTCTTGTTGCTCATACATTTACTGGAAGATCTCAAGCGTTGGCATTTGCTGCGGTTGGTTCAGCAGCCGCTATGGGAGGAATTATAGGCGTATTGGTAGGAGGAGCATTTGCTGAAACAACTCTTGGTTATCATGGTCTTCTTTATTTATCTTTTGCTATGGCTTGTGCATTTGCAGTACTGCCATATTTCACAGTTGAAGAAACTCCTACATCAAAAGATAAACTAAAACAACTTGATTGGGTTGGTTCAATAATAATTGTTTGTGGTGTAATTTTAATTGTTTTTGGATTCACAAGTGCTCCTGGCAGATGGAAATCTGCAAGAGTAATAGCTTCTTTAATTATTGGTATATTATTGATAGTTTTATTTGCGTATTATGAAACTTTTATTGCAAAACAAAAATTTAATTTTGAACCTCTGCTTCCTAGTTATGTATGGAAGTTTAAGAATTTGGCGCCTATATTTGTTATAGCTCCTTTAGAAACTGCAAATTTATTTGTAGTTTTATTTGCCGGATCTAATGAATTGATAGCTGAGGGTTTTAGTCCTATCCATTCTGGAGTCAATTATATACCGTTGGGGATTGTATTTGCTTTGGCGTGTGTTGTTGGTGGAGCCACGTTTGGGAAGTTTTCACCTAAGTATTTCTTAACAATATCTCCACTATTGAACATTATCGGAGCAGCACTTATGGTTCATATTGAATATAAATCTTATTGGCACTTTTTGTTTCCAGCTACAATTTTCATAGCAGTAGGAACTGGATTATTCATGTCAACTTTCACGAATGTGGTTAGTAATACATCACCACTAGATCATCAAGGTCTAGTAAATGGAATCTGTCAAACTGGTGGTCAATTAGGTGTTGCTATCAGTATTGCAATTGCCACGAGTGAAGTTGGAAATCCTTTAGATCTCAAGTCATATCATACTGTATATTACACTCTACTTGCTTATTCCGTCCTGACTTTTATTATAGGAATAATTTTCTTAAAAGCCGATAGGATATCAGTTGGAGTTCAGCGTGATCAGGGACTTAAAGTGGTTGATGGAGAAATTCAAAGCCAGGAAAAGCATAACGAGTCACTATCTGTTTAATAGACATCAAAATGAATAATAGTAATATAGATAATCGAGAACTTAATCTCAATGTATGCTCTCCACACTAGAAATAATTTCAGTCCCCAAGCTGTTGCTATTCTCGAGAAGTTTGACTGAAGCACCACCCAAACATCCCAAACCTCGGTTGCCTCCGGCGGCTGGGGTGTAGTAGCTCCAGACCCCAAGCTCTCGCTCGAGACCTGGCAAATAAGTTAAAACAACCTCCTCTCTGTGTTCGCCAGCAGTTAGACACTTGCTTTCGTTTCTCTGGTGAAATACATCAATCATGGGAATCAGAAACTCTCGAGCACGGAGAATCGGAGAGAGGTAGGAGGAGTCTGTGGCAGAGCCCGGCCAAAGGAAGATGTGTGACTGTTGGAATCGCAGCCACCTTCAGATAGAGACAGGAACAGCCACTGGAGGCATGCTCTCCGCCTTCTTTGTGTTTTATAGCTCGTTATATAACTTTAACATGTTAACTAATATTGATGCCAATATCGCCTCCAAATGGGGGACAGATATTTTCGAGGAGTTATGTTCGGTATCGGTACCCCGCTTTTTTAGTATCAAATGACAAGAGTAGAGCCTTCATCAGTAATATATGGTGAGACAAGAGGTTACATTAAGACAGCATT
>JAJMIF010000146.1:0-54644 GCA_030583505.1 Sugiyamaella castrensis
GTTTTTCCAGTGCCATGAAGCAAATGCTTGGGTCACCAAAGGTTCAGAAGTAGCTCGCAGGAACCATGTAGAATAGAGATCATCATGTAGAATTATGTAATACGGCCCAACAGTCCGGCTGAGGTTAGCTCACAGTAGCTCTGCTCAGCCGTGGCTAGGATTCCTAGGTACCAATTTATTATTATTATTATTATTATTATTATGAGCCTTATTTTTCCTTTGACACAGCATGCTACTCTCAGACCCGTTCGGTAACCCTGTGCTGGTTGTTTTAGTACCCTTTTATTTTTTACCCACTGGGTTTTTTTAGCGTTGGTTGTTTTCCCGGTGCCATGACGCAAATGCTTGAGTCACCAATGGTTCAGGAGTAGCTTGCAGGAACCATGTAGAATAGATCATCATGTAGAATTATGTAATACGGCCCAACAGTCCGGCTGAGCTTAGCTAAGTTAAGCTAACAGTAGCTCTGCTTAGCCGTGGCTAGGATTCCTAGGTACCAATTTATTATTATTATTATTATTATAGTAGGCGAGAGTTATCTTCTTTACCTATGATCGAGACTTCATCCCCCGTCACCAGAGGTTTCAGCATGTACATTAAGAAACTGTCTATACGCTTTATAGATTGGGAAATCGCGGATTATATTGTCTATTGGGCTCAAACGGATTATCATCAATCTGGTGCAAGAATTAGAATCAAAATTGATAGTTTATACACGGTTTCATCGTATTTTGACACCTGCTTGAAGCTAAAGAACCAACGGACCTAATGCGCGTTAAAAGAGTGGTTGTAATGTGAAACTTAGATAAGCGCCGCACCAAATGTCAGATATGTATGGGATCGACAACAGAGACACAAAATGGTGCTCAAAAAATGTGCCTGTTTAAAATGTTCATACTAACTGTTAATTGTTTCACTTATATAAGATTAGGTAAGGGTTTGTTTTAATCGGGTCTTCTTGTCTTTATCGCATCTCGTGTCCGGAGCATTGTAAGAACGAAATCTGACCCCTGGTTCTATCTTCACAGGAAATATATTGCCTCGGGCGGCACGGTACCTCTCCTGAGCTTAGCTCTTCTGAAGTCCCAATTCCTACCTAGATCCCCGGTACTCATTTCATGCTCTATCTACTCCATCCCCTCGAGGGACCACCCACTGGAGGTCAATGCACAACTAGAGGCCTGCGCGCCAGAGACAAAGCAAGACAGAGAAATCGAGAGAAACACCCCTATTACGTAAATTCAACGTTAGTTATAGAGTAATTAATTCAAAATTAAACTTAATAATAACCCCATTATTAACTTGCTGATTAAGCCGGAGGCAAAATAATTAGAGCCCTAACCACCGGAGCTTTGGCCCATTCTTCTTCGCCATCGATCGTGAAGTTGGCTTGTTTATCTCGGTTTTAAGATTTGGAAAATAAAGAAGTCAATATATCTAACAGATATATTATTATTATTTCGGCGTGAGATAGTTGTGGTTATTATTATATTTATCTTTGAGTTATTTTTCTGCGGTTGTTCAGCAGTATCATTATCATATCATTAATAGTCTCAACATATCATATTATCCATCTCATTGATATCAAAAATGAAATATTCACCAAGAATTGTAACATCTTGTGAATCGTGTAGACGATTAAAAAGAAAATGTGATTATAGTTCTACTAAAGGTCCTTGTTCAAACTGCGTAATGAGAAATATTGGTCATCTTTGTTCATTACCAGGTGATAGACCTAGTTCAGCTAATAATATTTCAGTAGTTACTTCTATACCACCTATCAGATCATCATTACCTTCACCACCTGAAACTAGAGGAAATGGTTTTCAATATTCAGGAGTTGGCATAGATCAACAACAACAACAACAACACCATATCCTTTCATCTGTTTCAACTCCTGGTTCTTCTAATATATATACTAATTCTCCTTCATTTGGTACTCCTTCATCTATTTCATCAGATAACATCATTAATGCTGAAAAACAATCTTCTATTGTCGCTTCCCTTAGTGCCACTAGAATGCCCCCAAAATTCCTTTTAGCTTGTGCGGTGAGATTCTTTCAAACTCCTGAATTATCTTATTATATAAAAGAAGATGAAATTTTATTTACTGTACTTGATTTAGCAAGAGGTTTAACGGATTTAGGTAAAATGTCTCTACTTTATATTCTTAGTGCTGATATTTTATTACGTAGAGGTGCTTCAATATCTGCTTTATTTGGATTTACTGGTGATAGATTCCAATTAGCTAGCGAATTAGTTGATATTCATATTCAAGCTTCTCAGTTACAACCAACTAACACAATTCAAGCTGTTCAGGGTTTAATTTTAAGAGGTCAATTTTATGCTGATTGTGGAAAAACTGAGGATGGTTTTAAAGCTTTGAATCAAGCTTTAGCTTCTTATAATTCATTACCACCAGTATCTTTAGGGTCTAAACAGGAAATTATTGATGAAAATATTTTTAGGCAAAAGTTATGGTTAGGTCTTTGTACATTAGAAGGTACTTTATGTTCTGCTTCTCGTGACAGACCAACATTAGCTTTACAACGTCAAGATTTGGATTTTCCTGATTTTCTAAGTCAAAGAAGATGGAAAGTTTTATGTTTTACACAAAGAACTCTTTATATACTTGAGGATACGTCAGCTGAAAAACAGAATAGTCCGTCTGATATACTTAATAATAGAAATAATAATACTTCTATTCTCAACAATAATATTCAGGTGGTTGATCAATTAGCCATGGAAATGATGAATTATATTAAACAAATTGATGATATTGAAGGTAAACTTTTACCATATGGACAGATTGAACTTTTTGTAAATCTTATTAAACTTCGAACTCGGCAAGTTCTTGAATTAGGTCCTGGTACTAATCAAGTCGATTTACGTGAACATTTATTACGTCAACTGGTTGGGTTTGGTATTGAATTAGCTAATAGAGTTGAAGTTTTTAGTACTGTTGGCAGTCTTTCTCTTCAAGGTTTATCTTGTATGGCTTCTGGTCCTTATTTAGCGTTTTCTGTCTTTCAGGCTTTAACTTGCTTATGGATTTTATCTACTCTTACTGATATTGAGGTTCTTTTAGAACCTAATTTCGAAGATGTTAAAGCTCGGATTATAAATACTATGGAAAATTTAAGAAATGATTCAAAAATATGTAAACATACTCATAGTTTATTTAAAGGTCTTGATATTCTTTCTCGAGCTCAGAGAGATGATGATGGAGGTTATAATTTTAAGGTTCCTGTTGAATTACAAGACGGTATATCAAGTATTACAAAAGTTTGGAATGAATCGTACGCTTCTGTTCCACCATCTACATCTCCAATCAATGATGAGTCTTCATCAAAATTGAATAATCTTGAAGGTTCTTGGGCTGATTTCCAACCAACTATTGATGATAATACTCTTTGGTCATTTATTCTTTCCCAAGATGATTTCGACTCATCCCTTCATAGTTTGCCCCAAGGAAATAGAGACAATGAAATGATTATCTTGTCTTAAATTATAGGGAAAGCGAGGTAACTTTAAATAGAAGGGGATTTTGGTTGTGTTTTATTTATTTTAATTATTTATATATGAAATTGAAAAAAGTAACTCTCAGACACAGTTAAGTCGATTATGGTCTTTTTTCCAATCCCCGATTGGCGTTCAGCCGGCACCGCCCCAGACTCCGTTAGTCGCTTCGCCCGGGCTAAATCCGTATCTTTTCTAGCGAGAGCTAGGTTTGAATTACGCTCCATGTTACAGCCAGTGAGCCAGATCTCGTTACTTCAACTTTTTCTGGTTTTGAGACTCGAACTCAGGCAAAATACTTAAAAGGCAGTTGTTGTGACTGTGCCTGGTCACACTCAAAAATCCGGCTCTGCAGGGAGAGCTATGGGATCTAGTTCCCCCAGCCGCCGGAGGCAGATGAAAGACCGACCGATCTGACCCGCCCGAAAACTTTCCGTTAGATAGTCTCACTAGAAAATTCGGCTAAATCCTAGCCCATTAAATAATAAAATGGAAAATAGATTATCGTACCTTGTATTTGATGTTCAGAAATTTATTAAATTAGGATTTCAAGTTTTTTAAGGTTAATTTTCTGGAGCCTGACATATGGCTCTAAGCCAACCTGCCCCACCAATGGGATGTAGATCATTCCATGTTTGTCATTAAGTCTAACTAGAAAAAACACACCGCATATTGTCGCAACTGTTATCTTAAGCAAGGAAGAAATTCACTTAGGTGACTGGAGGATTCAATTGACGGATGGAACCGATTCAATGGATTTGGGGTAGTGATTCAAGGACCTGTTCAAAGAACTAACTCAAGGAAAGAATTGAACAAATGACTAAGTAAAAGATAAAACACAACAGGGGTTTCGCAAGAGAAAGTAAATATAATTGTGAGTTATAAACTTTAATGTAATTAAAATTAAACAAATTTGGGGCGCTTCGCCTCCTCTTTCGAGATTTCGCCGCCGTAGTGTTTCCTGGCGCTTAAAACAACTATTAGATATTCTAGCTTTAACGTTTGCCATGTTATTATGTATGTATGCATAATATACTGCTTGGTCCCCAAGAGCACTATTCAATGCACAGGTAAAGGCTACACGTTAGATCAAGTTGATAACATATTCAATGCCATATTTGACAGAGACAGAGAGAAGCGGGCTCACGGGTATTTTAGTGATTATGCAGGGGAAATAATGTTTTCTTATCTTTTGCTACCGCCGTGTGTGAGCTGCCAAACTGACCCATGCATTGCGCCGCACAGATATTCGGCGGAATCGAGCCAAATAACTGTTAAAACGTTAACCGTTATTTTAGACATATGTACCTCCACATGATGTAGTCACTCTTAACTCGCACTTTATTGTTAAAATATTTTTCTGGTTGAGTTGAATTGGATTGAACATATCTGTATGTAGTATTAAGGCGGATTGTTTTCTATTTTTCTTAAAGAATTTCTTTTTCTTGTTGTTGCAGTTCTCGTATGGAGATAAGAAAAAAAACCTTATCTCAAAATATTTAGAACTGTAAAAAGGCAAAAACCATATACGAAGATGCTGAAGGACTAAGCAAATCGGCATCGGCATTCTCCGACAGCTGTCCTAAACGGTTGGATCTCTGAGTCTTATCGCCAGGCTCGGGCTGGTATATACTAGATGAATATGATTCTCAGGTGTAGCGAGAGCTTAGGGGTCAGGGGCTACGTGACGACGATAAGCCCAGCAAAATTGCTATATTTTAATCACTTTGGAAAATTATTTTTAATTGTAGTTCCCTTTCTTGAAACCTTGTCCGTCTGTTTAAATAGGATGCGCGGCAATTGTTGGTTAGTTTAACATTAAACATATCTAGAATTTATTTTCTATGCTTGACCATATTTATTATTATTTTTTTTACAGTCGATACACAAACTGCCTATATTTCGTATGGCCCCGAAAAAGCTGTCATTTTTATCCAGAGGCTTCCCGAAGGAATAACGTTTTTATGGATTGCATCTTCATGCAAAAATATGGGTTAATATGTTAGTTAGATGAGAAGCGCATTTATGATGCATGCTGACTTGGATTATAATGAAAAAATATAGATTCGGAGATTTCAATTGGCCAGTTCATCCAATTGACAAAAGTTATAGCTTTTTAAGTTAACTGGTTATATATCTCAGAGCTGCCGGAGTATAGATAATTCACCAATATATATATGCCGAAGATATCTCTTCTCTTTGCGTTAAGATATCTCAAATATTATATAGCTTAAAAAGGACTAAGAAGAACAAAATGAAGCTCTCAATTTCAAGTGAAATCATTGCAACATTGGCATTAACATCTATAGTAATTGCCTTTCCAATTCCTGCATCAACTGTAACAATTGATGTTAGTGATTCAAGTTCTGTGGATATTACCACCGATGAATCTAGTGTATCTGCTGCTGCTACTGCTACTGCTTCCTCATCTGCCCATCAATCAACTGAACTCCCAACTTATGCCTCAACTGGTGTTAACGTTCAAACTATATCCGGTCAACGGTATGCAATTTTCTCTCCAAAAGCAGTTATTATTTCTATGTTCGAGCCTGAACAAGATATTTGGTTGCAACCTTTACAATTGATTAATAATATTACAATTCCTGGATTATCTCCATTATACCCAGATGTTCATTGTAATTCAAATTTCTCAATATGTCAAGTAACTATCGGTGAAGCAGAAATTAATGCTGCTTCTTCAGTTTCTGCTCTTGCTTATAGTCCACTATTTGATCTTTCTAAAACTTATTTCCTAATCGCTGGTATCGCTGGTATTAATCCTCATCAAGGAACTTTAGGAACTGTCTCATTTGCTCAATATGCTGTTCAAGTTGCCCTTGAATATGAAGTTGATGCGCGTGAAATGCCACTTAATTGGACTACCGGTTACTATAGTTTTGGAACTGATGAACCTGGTCAATACCCTACTGATATCTATGGAACTGAAGTTTACGAATTAAATGCGAATTTACGGGATCGTGCTGTTGAACTAGCTAATCAATATGAATTGAATGATACTGAGACTTGTCAACAGTTCAGAGCTTTATATGATTATGCTCCTGCTAATCTTCCACCTAAAGCTCAAGCTTGTGACTCAGCAACTTCTGATGTTTATTTTTTTGGAGATGATATCGCTGAAAGCTTCGGGAATTTAACTTTGTTACTTACTAATGGATCTTCTAATTATTGTATGACTGCTCAAGAAGATAATGCATCCCTTCAAGCTTTTATTCGGGCTGCTAAAGCTGGATTTGTTGATTTTGCTAGGATTGTCTTAATGAGAACTGCTAGTGATTTCGATAGGCCACCACCAATCATGCAAGCCACTACTGTTAATTTTTTCAATAATGCTGATCAAGGAGGATTTGAGCCATCTATTGCCAATATTTTAATTGCTGGTCAGCCATTGGTTGAGGATATTGTTAACAATTGGGATACTGTATATTTTAGTGGAGAGAAATATGCAGCTAAAAATTATATTGGTGATATCTTCGGGACTCTTGGAGAATCTCCTGATTTTGGGCCCTACGCTACTGCAGTAAATTACGGAACTAATACCCCTACTACTATTCCTTAAAAGGCCTAAAAATTTATAGATAGAGTTCATTATTTTGTACTAGAATTTGTTTTATATATGTATTATTTAAATTCAAAATAAGATTTAAAGTTTCATAGAGTAGTAACTGGACATAAATCTCTTCCACTTCCTTCGCCCCAGACATCGTGGGACTACCTTGGCGACTGGAGCTGCCCCAGACCTCCTAGCTAATGTAGTTATCCTCGTTTATCTTCGGCGTCAGGGGGCTCCTTGCCGATCTGCGACTCATTGCTTGTATTTTTCTCAATCGGCGTTGCTTTCCGGGAAATGAAATGTTAAATTATATGCTTCTGTCGAAATAAGGTTCAAACATGGCCTATCATAAATCACGCTACAAAATAATTCAAAATATATAAATGCTGATTACGAGTATTTTTTAATTCTAATCATTAAAACTACTCTTCAGAACTTCTCTTCAAAATTACTCTCAGAAAACTACAACTGATAATCACCAAATTACAAATCCTCGTTTCTTCACAATCAAATATGAGACCAACAAATTTCTTACTTAGTACTACTTTCAAGGCAAAGCCCTCAGAAGTCCAAAGGATAGCTAGGAACCTATCTGTATGGGGAGTAAGTCTCGCGTCATTTTTGCTCTGGCCGTCGGTATTTGTAGAATATGAGAATTGGAAACACCCACAGACAGATTCAAGGAAAAATTAAATCTAATCTTTTTACAACGGTCCTTCTATATACATATGCAGCTCACATCGTGGTTGTTCTTTGGAGGGCAACAAATAAACTTCTCTCAACTTTTTTTCTTATCTGGATTGTAACAAATAAATATGTCATTGCAAAATTATCAAACACTATACGTCCTTCGTAGAGTCTTGGCACTTTCTTTGGCTGCCTCCGGAGTTGGGATTGGGAAGATCTAGTCTAGCTCTCATCATAATTCAGCAGCCATTACGAAGTCGAGTCTGTCTCTGGCAGTTGGCGACCCCTTTTTTTGTTAACTTTCCTGCAGCTGGGGCTAAGCTGCGGACCCTTAAACTAACTTCACTCGAAATTGGAAAGAAGGGGAAGGCGCAGCACCAGACCTTCAGCTATCAAGGCCAGTGACAATTAGCCCTAATATGAGAGGTTGAGTGGAATCACCCCACTACTGGGGGCTATTTGCATAGAGTGATGATGGTGCGTCCTTAAATTAGGATAAGATAGACGCGGATCGCCTTGGTCGATCAGGGACGTCTGACGTAGAGGTTAGGAACGGAATAAACTTTTTTTTTCTGAGAACGGGTCGTTTAATAGAATAACTTTTAAACTGAAGGTTCCCGCTATTAAAATGTATCTGTACAAGCTGTGCGGAGATACGCTGTACCATTTCCTTCTGCTAAGAGAAGAATAGGTTTAAGTTGTTCTCTTAGCTTAGCCAATGGAGAAGAGTGATTTTGGGCTATCAATTAAATAATTTTTGTCTTTCCAACACTCGTGGTCGATCAAAATGGGAAGTTGGGAGTTTAGATTCAGAAGCTTACGAAAAGCTGACTAATTAAAAAAATTTTATATTAGAAAGGAGTTGGGCAATTTTTTTTTTTTCTTTTATCTTCGAAGTCTATTATATAATAATATATTTGATTGATCCTGATCCTGATCTTGATCTTGATCTTGATCGATTCAGTATCAGCGATCAAGTTACTTCTAATGGAGGAATTAGATATTACTGCTGTCTCTGTGTATATCGGTTAACTTTGGCTCCTATGTCAGATCTTGGGTGATGTGACAGACTGCTGAGTCAGCCACTAGGAAGAGCCCATATCACAAGTGAAGATAGAAGAAGAATTATTGGTCTCTAGTTCTGCTGTCGAGTCCTTAGTCCTGCTTCTGGTGACTATATGGACCGCTAGTTTGGCTAGGAAGTTGGCAAGCTAGGAGGTTGGTTAGAAGTTGGTTAGCTAATAAGTTGGTCAGCTAAGAGGTGGACACGGCAAAGACGTTGGTTGCCTGATTGTATTATTGTCCACACACTGACGAACTTCATATATTTGGCCAATCCATTTTTAGTAACTTCCCTTTACCTATTATCCATATTTAGTATCTACCCTTAACTCGATAGATCAATTTATTATGTGTAAGCAGTAACAACCCTTACCTACAACCATCAAGGTTGTTTTTTGGTAGGGCCCTTCTGCTGCCCAGCTTCGGCCACCTCCTCAACAAGGCAATAATGAGAATTGAAATAGAGAAAATATAGGGAGAAGTCTAGATTAGATTACATAATTGAAATTTCAAAGTTGCTTCTATATGAAAGGTATACTTCAGAACTATTATATAAGCAGATAGATAAAAGATAACATTAGTTATAAGTTATTTTGACATACAAAGATGGAACAATTATTGTAGCGATCGAACCGTTCTCCGGCGGTTGAAGCGAACCGTCAGATCACCATGACTCTCGCTTGGCTTTACCAAAGGTACGGTGGAATGAATTTAATTCTTGTGAAAATTCACAGTGAAACGGCAGAACGAAGTCATTATTATTTATATTTAACCCGCCGACCTAACCTGTTATCTGTTTGGTTCACAGCACATGTTACATGGCTTGACAAACGTTCCTATTGTGGACCATGGGTTAGGTTGAATCCTTGAACGTCTACTTGCAGTAACCGCTAAGGTTGACGGCAATAAGGGGCCGACTCAACTTCCAGAGTAAGAGAAAGTATAGAAGGTTAAAAGAACGCATAGTAGTAGTTAGTAGTTCAAGGTGGAATGAGAATAGTTGGACAATATGAATGAATCAATGAAAGAAAAAAGAGCGAAACAAGATTATATGTGTGGATAGAGCAAAAGAGGATTCGGAAAGGATAAGAAGAGAGGGTGGGATAAAAGAAGAAGAGATTAGATATGCAGAAGAAGAAGGAAAAAAAGGAAGAGTTAGATCTTGATACATGCATACAGGATCGGAAGATCTACAGTATAACAGACTAAACAGTATCTACTACGACATATGTGACTGCTGCATATATCTCTCATTTACTTAGAACTTATTGTTCTTCTTCTTCTTTATCACAATTTCATTATAGCTGGGTCAAAAACTGACACTTCATTTTGTCTCTCATTTATCTTTTAGTGTACGGTATTTTGCGTTACTTTGTGATTATCATTTTCTAGACCTGAGAACTTCTTTCGTTCTTTCGTTCTTTCTTTGTCTTCTTGTTTCGTTCTTTCGTTCTTTCTTTCTTTTTTGTTTTTTGCAATTTGCCTGCTTTACATTCTTTGAATATCTGTTTCAACTGTAAGCTGTAGACAGATATAATCAAACTAGCTTTCCAAGTTTCAAGAAAGGGTTCTTTTATAACTTAACTCAAAGTTACTAGCTGACAACTCTGGCTCTCCGACAACTCTGGCTCTCCGACAACTCTGGCTCCGACAACTCTGGCTCCGACGACGCTGGGCACACTATTATCTATAAACTTTCGTTTGTGAATCGTCTCCTGATTAAAGTTTTTTTATTGTCAGCAATTTCTGAAGTTTCAAAGATAGTTTCTTGGAAATTATCATTACTGAAATCGCCCGTAATCTGGAAGGTCAGCATTTAACGAGAAAGCTTTAAATTTCGAATAGCTTCTCTTACGTTCGACTGGGCGATTCTACAGATATATAGAGATCAGACTTGAAGGGGATTGCTCTTCGCATATTTTTTTATATACAAAATATCTCTACTACCACTTAGTCAATCTTTAAAGAAAACTTAGTTAATCCGTGATTTTCTGGTTGATTGAATTTCAACTTCATGATGAACGATTTAACTAATAATTTATTCAGGCGAGATGATGGTACTTGTATTAATGGTAATGATTATAATGGTATGATTGGTGCACGTATATCATCAATATTTGTTATTTTTATTGGTGGTAGTTTTGGTGCTTTATTCCCAATCATTTCATCGAGAAAATCTTTCTCCTACATTAAAATGCCACAATCTGCTTATTTCATTGCTAAATATTTCGGATCGGGTGTTATTGTAGCTACTTCGTTAATTCATCTATTACAACCGGCTAATCAGGCCTTATCTGATCCATGTTTAAGTCCTCAGTGGGCTATATATCCTTATGCATTTGGAATATGTCTGTTTGTGATGTTTTTAACATTTCTATTAGATATTGTTTCAACGAGATATTTTGATCAGTTAGGTATGGTTCATTCACATGGACCAAGTGGATTGGAATCAAATTCTAATTCTCATTCTGATTTACTATCAAAGAATGTTGCTCCAACATCAATGGCAACAATACCAACACCAGAAGTACCATCATCATCATCATCATCATCAACTGATGAAGAATATAATTTAGATAGAAAAGATATATCGATTGACGAGTATACCAACTCAGAAATGATGGCACAAATTGGTTCTATTCTGTTTCTAGAATTTGGCATTATTTTTCATTCCGTTTTCATCGGCTTGACGCTGGCAGTATCAGGTGAAGAATTCAAAACATTATATATTGTTTTAGTATTTCATCAAACGTTTGAAGGCTTAGGTCTAGGAACTCGAATATCCACATGCAGATTCCCTGAACGTAAAGCATGGATTCCATGGGCTCTTGGTATTGGATTTGGGTTAACTACACCTATAGCTATTGCTATAGGACTTGGTATTCGCAAATCGTATCCTCCAAATTCTGCCACTAGTTTGATAACTAATGGAATTTTTGACTCGATATCTTCTGGAATTCTTATATACGTTGGATTAGTTGAACTAATGGCTAAAGAGTTTTTTCATACAAAAGAATTCAAGCAGGCGCCTTTAAAATCGGTTTTATTTGCCTATGCTATGATGTGTTTAGGAGGAGGAATTATGGCTCTTTTAGGACGATGGGCGTGATTTTCACGTATCAGTTATTTGCTGATATTACTCATGATCGTGTTATAAAATCTCAAAGAGCACGGGGAAAAAAAGAATATTTGCATTTGTGACGATCACTATTGTATATCATAATATATTACATCATGTTATCTGAACCTCAGATTGCCGGCTGATGCGTAGCCTCAGGGTACCAGCTCTCTATTCTCCCGGGCATAGTCCACTGCTCGCTAGGCACGCGAGGTTAAGGTTCAAGCTCGCTCGAGAGTCATCCTAACTGCCTCCAGCACTATCAACATAGTCTCACAGCTCCAAACAGTCAGCAGCCGATTGTGTTATATAATAGGGAAACTTTTTTATTATAAATTAATAATTAATTAGTTTTCTCAGGGGAATCAGCTTTTGATCTAGATACTGATTTCCATTGTTCAGATAACTTTTCAAAACTGGGACTGTCAACTTCATTTGTTGATCTTAAAAGTTGAACAAAATCACCCAATTCATACTTCTGATTTTTAAGAATACCACCATCTTCAGGTGATGCAGCAATAAGTCTCTTTGGAACAATTGCCATACGACTAAGAATGGCAGGATGCCATTGAACCATATGAGTTAATGAAGCATCAATGCGTCGATTATATCCACCGCGTTCAGTTTGAAATCCACTATATTCTCGTTGTAAAGGATCCATCCAGTATCCCATTAAAACATGACCATAAATTTGATCATTAGTTACAAAAAAAGAAGATGTTGATATACCTCGATCATTTTGAGTTACAATGAATCGAATTTGTTCAGCAGGAACTCGTTTATATGTATGAACTACACTTTCAGGGGGTAAAATTGGAGTATCCCGAATCATATGAGTTTGTAATACATCTGGGTCAAGTAATTGGTTCCAAATCTCAAAATCATGATCCATTACGACAGCATCTTGATCAAGCCACCATATCCATTTACTATCTTTAAATGCATACATTGCTTCACGAACAAGAAATATTTTAGAAAATTCTTCAGAATCAGGGTTATCAATGAGTCTACGATTAAATGGACCAATAAAATCCTTAATATAACGAGCATAAACTCCATAGCCATGTTTTTTTGCATATGAAATTCGATCATCAAGAACCTGTTGAAGGTATGCTTGACTATAATATTCGCAATCAAGTCCCAAAACAAGAACAATTGACGGTCCTGGTTTGTGACCACTATAGATAATAGCATGAGTTCTACTATCTACTATTTTACCATCATCAAGAATTACATATTGAGATGTCCTATACTCCGCCAGTCGTGATATATCTGGGAATATATATGGAGAAGTTGTATAAGAGACGGTTTCTGCACCATTACCTATTGAATTAGAATTCTTTATAAGATTTCTTGAATAGAAATAGTAACCAGACGGGTTCCAGCCGAATACTAATATGTAAATTGTTATTAATAGCGCTATAATAATGCTAATAGTACGGATAGCGACGGAATTAATAGCCATACTACCAGCGGTTGATTTTCTAGCAAAGAACTTGCCACTATTATTTAGATATAGAGAAGAATGCATAAAATAAAACGGATCACTGGAGAAGACTGAAAAAGTACTAGTGGTGATATAGTATAGACAGGACAACGATTATGATGTTGTTTTATATAACAATGCAAGAAATTATTCAGATTTGAAGTATTCAAATTCAACAATCCAGGTTTCAACAGTCCAGATTTGGTTTGAATTATCCAGGTTTCGACAATCCAGTTTTCTAAATTTCAAACAATCCAGACTATCCAGATTAATGTTTCCAAAATTTTTCCTAATTTTCGTATCAGTCCCCTTCCTCTCAATCCCCAGTCTATAAATATAATAATCAATACCAAAAAAAAAAAAAAAAAAAAAAAAATCTAGTTAACTTTTATCGTCAAAATTCAATCGCTAACTTTCAATCTCTAACTTTCAATCGCTAACTTTCAATCGCTATCTTTCTATCGCTAACTTTCAATCGTCAAAATTTCACCCGTACTACGCCTATGTATTACGAAACCGACAAATGCTGTCTATGTACGTTACGATGTAACTGTCGGGATGTACGTGAACGTCAGGATGTATGTCAGGATGTATGTCAGGATGTGTACGCCAGAATGCGTATGTCAGAATGTGTACGCCAGGATGTGTATGTCAGAATGTGTACGCCAGGATGTATATGTCAGGATGTGTACACCAGAATGTGTATGTCAGAATTGTATGTCAGAATGTGTATGTCAGAATGTCAGGAGAAATGATGGTCCAAGAACTTCGAAGCCTTTTTTAATTGCGAGTAGCTGCTCCTGCTTGTGCAGCCAGCAGTGCGGCCGGATTCGAAACAGGCAGCAGGTAACTGGGCAGTAGTAGTGCCGGGCTGTGTTGTGCATTCATTTACCTCATAAAAGAAACTCTATAAACTTAATATTAAGCCGTTGTAGTCTGCTACAGGGGGCAGATCACTTGGAAACGGTGGCCCTTAGAAAATAATAAAGATGATGTTGATCTATTACTACTAGTAGTAGTTATTATTATTATTATTAAAATCTACTTCGATCCTCACCCTCCAAAGAATAGGTGGGACACTGGATTGCTTACATAATTTCAATATACGTTTCGTTTCAGTTTCTAGATTCCAGCCCTGACTTAAGGGCATGCACTGGGAAAAACCTCCTCCTGAGGCTCAAAAACCACCGCCAAAGCCTTCCTCTAGAGGATTAATCTGCGCACCAAAGAAAGGCTTCGGGGTTGGGAGTTCGATCCCACCTGCCGTTCGATAAAGGTTTCCCACGCCTTTTACCACTAGGCCAAACCTCCCAATCCCCAGTAGTAATATTAATAATAACAGAAAATTTTCTATGTAATTTATGTAATTTATCATGTAACCAGAAGGAAGGTGAGAAAATTCTGTGCCACTACCCCCGTTTTATGCCCCAGACTCGATCTGTTGATGCCACGGCTAAATAACTGCCAGTCTTTGTACAAGCACAAGGGTTAATAATTTACGTCATAATTACGTAGGCTATCTCTATCATCTGCATAGAAACAGCTGGTTGCCGTCAGAGAGTTGGTTGCATAAACTAGCTGTCTCACTTTAACATACAGGCCTGGCGCCCATCCACCACGTTCCGTTAGCCAGTTTTTAACACCAAAAGATATCAAAATTTATGCACCCCGTTTGAGAAATAAAGAATATTGAGGCTTTTCCCCAAAATTCGACGCTACGTTTATGTTACTTCTATTTCCGGTTGCACTGGTTCTCAGTTCTCCTACCTTTCGCATCGAACCCTATTCAAGCTCCTCCAACAGGAGAACTCGTGCAAACGACAGCTAGGGGTGAAGCAGATGGTGTCAATAACAAATTAGACAATTGTGACTGTGTCCAAGTTACATTGATCCCAAAATTTTCGTTTTAAAAATATACAGGGGCACGGAGTTGAAGGAATTGATCTCCGATGCATAATCGGCTCACGGAACGTGGTGGATGGGCGCCAGGAATGTTAACACTCTCATTTTTTATAAGCACAGTTAACAGCTTACGTGTTAACTTAACGTTAAGGTTTTTTATTTATGCATGTGACAGAAAAAATTATCCGGCACAGTGTAAATTAAATTAAATTATGGCCCCTTCTAAATTAGCTGCTGTTAAACTATTTCCATCGTCGGTTATTCAGGTCACATTCTCACTCCTAGTAGTTATACTTGCTAGCTAAGACTAGCCACCTTTTTAGTTACAGTTCAAAAAAAAGAACAATAAGTTAACGTTAACTTTCCAACCAACAGCTACTAAGTGTGCGTAAGTGGCTGATTGGCCGGCCAGGATTGGTCGTTGGGCTTGACCCCTGAATTAATTCAAATTCATCAAGATACCCTGACCCACTCCACTGACAGCCCGTTCGGACTGCCGGCGAATGGCTGGCTCCCTTGCTCTCGCTCCTTTCGAGATCTCGTAGGCTCTCTGGTCTGGGGAAGGCTTCCTCCGGAATGCTCATTTGTCGAGCGTATCGAGAGCTAGGGCCCAGGGGTTTGGGCCTACAACTGAGCTGCTGGAGGCATGACCAGCCAGACATGTTAACTTTATTTGCCGGTTGCTTCTGTGGTTGCTTAAACTTACTTTCTGTCCTGTTTTACCGCCTGTTGTTAATTGGTCTGCTGGGTTCCTACTATCAATCTGATACTTTTGTGTACCACTGATCTGTTCTGCCTGTCTGTCTTACTGGTATTTTACTATATTGGTTTAAACCGTCTGCGGTATTAATATTATTGTCTTAGAATGCCTAACTTCTATTAAAAATCATCCCCTCTTTATCATCCCCTCCGCTCCCCTGCCCGAGCTCCCGCTGGGCTCCCGAACTGCACAATCGTGAACCGGCAATGGTCGAGACGATCCGAGAGGAAGGGAAGAGCATCAGAACCAGGCATGGAGAGAAATTCTGGCGCTGGAAAGTGTTTAACCATAAATTAATCATATATTTTAATATTATATAACATAGATATACAGGAAAAACTTCAAAAATCCAAAAACTAAAAAATAAGACTAAAATATTAACCAAACACAAGGCACATATCATTTATACATTATATATCGTCGTTTTAGCTAACTGGCTCTGTAGCTTCAGATGGTTTAGCATCTACTGAAACTACTTTCTGTTCCCGCACTCTTGAATCCTTTCTCTCTTCTTGAAGGGCAGTCGGGTTCGTTTCTGTAGAACCAGTAAAATCAACAGCTGATGTTTCTTTTGACTGTTCTTTATTAGGGACACCACTTGTCTCATCAGACCGGTCAGCATTAGTTAATGTCTCACTTGGTTTATTTTGTTCAACAGATCTGCTCTCTTTCTGATCCTCATGCTGATGCTGATTTTCAGAAGTAACTGAAGCTGACGTGGCAGTAGATGATGTCGACAGTGCTGGCTGTTTACTTTCATTTGATTCAGAAACTTGAGTATCAGTACCAGTTTCAGCGCCAGAGGGTGATTTAGCAGGGCCCGAGGTAACTGCAGGTTCATCAGCAGCATCATAATCAGAATCTTCTTCTACTTTCCTTTGAGGAGCTTCAACCGGCTCTTCTGCCTGCTTTGTAGGTTCAACAATGGACGCAACAGAAATAACTTGTGGGGCAGGTTTATTATCATGAATCACTTCTTTAACTCCTTCTATAGCTGGTCGTTTATGATTTTCTTCAGATTGGTCGAATTCTGCTGTTCTTTTAACACCAGGATTGGTTACATCGGCAGGTGGAGCAGAAGTGATAGTGGAAGGAGCATCAGAAACTACAGATTGTTGTTGTTGTGATAGCGGCCTAGGCTGTGATGGAGCAGGAGAGTTTGGTCTAACAGCAGCTAAAGATGGCAATTGTTGTTGTTGAAAATGCGGTAGAGGCACATTTTCAATAGAAGGAACATTTATTCCAGAATTAGATCGAGTAGGTGGATTTATTGGAGCAATTGTTATATGAGGTTGTTCTGAACTACCACCTGTTGCTGAATCTATTATTGAACTATTGCCATTTAAATGAGGTCTTGATTGAGAAAGCAATGAACCTGGCGGACCAAGAGGTTGCTGTTGTCCACTAGGTTGTTGTTGTCCAGGAATCTGTTGCTGCTGTTGCTGCTGTTGAGGAAGAGGTAATTGATGGCCCTGAAATGGAGGTTGAAGAGATGGAGGACCAAGTGTGGGTTGTTGAACTTGTGGTTGTGGCGGTAAACCCTGTTGAGCATGTGCCTGCTGTTGTGCCTGTACCTGAGCCTGTTGATGAGCCTGTACCTGAGCCTGTTGATTAGCCTGTACCTGAGCCTGTTGTTGTGCCTGTGCCTGAGCCTGTTGTTGTGCCTGTATCTGAGCCTGTTGATGAGCCTGAGCTTGAGCTTGTGCTTGTGCCTGGTGGTGAGCCTGAACCTGAGCCTGAGCCTGAGCCTGAGCTTGAGCCTGAGCCTGTGCCTGAGCCTGTGCCTGAGCCTGTGCCTGAGCCTGAGCCTGAGCCTGAGCTTGAGCCTGTTGAGCTTGAATCTGAGCTTGAGCCTGTTGAGCTTGAATTTGAGCTTGTTGCTGAGCCTGAGCTTGAGCCTGAGCTTGAGCCTGAGCTTGAGCCTGTTGAGCTTGAATCTGAGCTTGAGCCTGTTGAGCTTGAATCTGAGCTTGTTGCTGAGCCTGAGCTTGAGCCTGTTGAGCTTGAATCTGAGCTTGAGCCTGTTGAGCTTGAATCTGAGCTTGTTGCTGAGCCTGTTGTTGTGCTACCTGAGCAGCTCTAGCAGCATGCTGTTGAGCTTGTACTTGAGCTTGTTGTTGAGCTTGTTGTTGAGCCTGAGCCTGAGCCTGTTGCTGTTGAGCTTGTTGCTGAGCTGCTGCTGCCTGTTGTTGATCTACCTGTTGCTGCTGTTGTTGTTGCTGTTGAGCAGCAGCAGCAGCTTGTTGTTGCTGCATATCCCAAATAGCACTAGGTGGACCACCTTGATAATTCTGTGGATTTACATCCTGCGGCCTGGGTGGTAATGCAGAATGACCTAAAGGACCGCCATTTTGACTTGCTCTTAATTGTTCTAATCTTGCTTGAATATGAGTATTAGTAGGATCCAACTCAGCAGCTCTTTGATAAGCATCCATAGCATCAGCAATCTGATTATTACAAGACTCATATAATGTACCTAAATCATACCAAACTTCAGAAATATAAGGATTCAGTCTTATTGCTCTTGAATAAGCATCTAATGCATCTCTATATTGATTTATTTGATAATAGAGAACACCAATGGAACACCAAAACGTAGGATTTCTTCCATCCCTATAAACAGCTTGTTGATAAGCTTCATAAGCTTTATTATATTTCTGTTGAGCCATATAACATCTTCCTAATAAATACCAAGATTGAGCATCTTGAGGATCCGCTTCTAAGGATTTGGTTAAATAAGATATCGCATGATCTTGATTAGCAAAAGAAGAGCTTTGTTGATGATATAACCAACCTAATTGTTGTAAAACTTTTGCATGAGCTGGGTTCTCCATTAAAACTCTTTCATAAGCTTCACGAGCTAATTGATATTCTTTTTGTTGTTCATGAACATGACCGATTTGAAACCAAATATCAATTTCAGTTAATGGACGAGGAGGATTTGATAAAATATATTTAAAGCAATCTAAAGATTGGGCATATTTATACTGTTGTTTATAAATAATACCCAATCTGAAATAAATTTCGTTTGCTTTATCAAAATTTGGATCCATATCCATTACCTGAGAAAACGCCTCTTCAGCATATTCAAGAGAACCATATCGATCATAAAGAATTCCAATACCATACCAAAGTTTAGGATCTTTTGGATCACGAAGATGATATAAGGCTTGTTGATAAGCAGAATATGCTTTTTGAAGATCATCCATCATTAAATAACAATGACCTAAAGAGCCCCAAGTATCACCAGAATCCTGAGCGATTGCTAAAATATTCTGATAATATTCAACTGCCTTTGGGAAAAGTTCTCTACTACGATATAAATTAGCAATAGCAGTTAAAGCGGGGACTGAATAAGGATTATGTTTTAAAGCAGTTTCATAAGAGGATATAGCTCTTTCATATTCACCCATTGATTCAGCAAGTTTACCAATTTCTAACCAAGCATCAATAGTCTGAGCTTGAAGTTTTTGGAAAACATCAAGACCTGCAATACCATTTGGAGGAGGTGGAGGTGGTGCAGGGACAATACCAGTATTACCCGTAGAACCAGGAGATGGTTGAATTCTAGAAAGAGGAGGAGGACCTTGTTGTTGTTGTTGTTGACCAGATGGAGGAGGTGGTGGTGGTGGAGGTAAAGAATTATTACCATTGTTTCCACCACCATTAGTTACAACAGGTCCTATAGGACCACCATGAACAACCTGACCATTTGGAGCTCTTTGAGGAGGAGGTCCAAGAGAAGTTGGAGCAGCTAAAAGTTGGGGCTGTGATGACATAATATGAAAACGCGTATTCGTTATCAACCACGCGTCAAAAGAAGATACGGCGATAACTACAATGACAGTGGTAAATGATCACGACGACAATGGCAAATGATCACAACAACTACAATCGCAATGGCAATGACAAATAATCACCACGACGATTTACAACACTGAAAATAAGAGACAAAATATAACACCGAAAAGAATTCTCTGTTCTCTCTTTCCTTATTTCGTGATGTTAATTCCAAAATTTCGTTTCCTCGTTTCCTTCGTTTCTTTGCAATTTTCAATTTTCAATTTTCAATTTTTAAAAAAAGTGAAAGGTAAGAAAAGAGGGAAGGTCGGGCTGGCAAAAAAGAAACAAGTAGTAGTTCGTTTTAATTTTGCGGCTGAAAAATGGGAAGAAGAAGAAGAAGGGAGTAATGGGCAGGGGTAAGACAAGAAGGAAAAAGCAACAAAAGAAAAAAAAGAAGAAAAAAAACGGGGCAAATCAATTCGGTTTCCAACAACTCAAAAAAATAAAAATCAATTATTCCTTTATTGAGTAATGATCGTCGTTATTCTTAAAAAGAAACGAACGTCTTAAAATTTCCCAATGATCCGAACGAAAAGGCTGAAGGAGAAAATAACAATAATGTTGATGCGATAAAATAATATGCAGTTTGAATGAAAAATGTCTTATAGATTCAAGTTATAATAAATAAGCAAGGAGAGCTCAACGTTAACTTAACCGTTAACGGTTAAGTTAGGTTAATGTGTCACCGTTAAGTACATAACCTGTTACAGGCACTGTACTATGTCAGTCTGTGTGTACGTCATGAACTTTTTATGGACTTATAAAATTCATCTGGATTCATGCCTCCTGCGAGAGCTAGGTGGAGCTAGGGGAGCTAGGCCCATATGTTTCTAGAATCAGAGGCCATATTTCAAGGGTTTGGGCCTGGTTTGTGGCACCGCCGAGGCCCCAATTATTTTCCTTCTCTAAATAGCTCTGGGCCAATGATGTTAACTCTTATCTAATTATATCTCTTTTAACTATTAAAAACAACGAATGTTTTGGTTTCGTACGCTGTACTCACATCTATAAGTTATCGATCGATCTAGCGCTAGCGCTAGCTAAACGTCATCAGGGTAGTGTACGGCGCTATTCAATTCTCCTCAATCCGATAAACTTAAGTTTTAACGTGATGTATGCATGCAGTCGATCGGATCCCAATAAACTGCCTTCACCTTTCTTTCGGCATCCGCGTTGTTGGGAACACCTCCTTAATTATTTAGGCCTACCTCTCGCGAGGCGAGCAGTCTGGGGTAGCAGCGTCCCAGCCCTGGGGGTAGGGGGGATGGCAGAAAACTCGGATGCACTACTGTATAGTGGATATGCTCCAAAGTTTGCACCAAAGGAACAGAGGGAAAGGTCGGCTAGGGTTGGGGTACGAAGGGTCTGGTAACTCCAAAAAAAACCTGAACTAGGTTGGATTCAATGATGATTAACACAGGGTCAGCAGCCCATCATTGGGAATCGCACATGTACAAAGGGCACGCCCGCTATTAGCCAGCCTACCGCCTGCTGAAGACTGTCACCTACTTATCGATTGATTCTCGGCCGGTCGGGGCTGGCATTCCCTTGTCACCCCTCAACGGTAGGAAGTGACTCCAGATATAATAATATATATATATACGTATATATACTTCAGACGGTTACCCTTTCTGCCTCCAGCCTCCATGCACGCATGCAGGTTGACCTCCGCCGGGCTGGGCCCATCTCACTGAAGACTTGCCCTGGGCATCGTTCTTGAGTGGCTTCTGGCTATGCCCTGTCCTCCGGGGCAGGGTCCGGTAAACCCTGTGGTGGGTTTAATGGGTTATCTTAAACGGGATATTGTACTACGTCACACGCTGTAGCCTGTAAGTCTCCAGCCGTGCGGCATGAAATATATAGTTAAATTTAATAAAACGATCGTACAACTATTGATAAAACAACAGTTACGGTAATTTACGGCTTTATGCGTCGTATTCTATAGCTATAGGTCGTGTAGATAATAGATAGCTATTAGTCGTGTACTATAGCTATAATTAGTGTACTATAGCTGTAATTAGTGTACTATATAATTAGTGTACTATATAATTAGTGTACTACAACTATAACTAGAGTAGTATAGTTGTTACCTATAGCTCTATCTATAGCTATTACTAGTGTACTGTAATGTACTGTAGTAACTGTTAACTTGGCTATACGTAGTGCATAACTAATTTAGTGGTTGGTCTACAGCTGAAGGAGAAAACAATATTAACTATAACCGTTTAACTGCCAATCATGACTTGTATGATATTGTAAGTTAGCCAATTAAATTAACATACGACTTAATAATATGTAACTTAAAGTTCGCATTAACAACCACCTGGAATCCGAACTGGATCTTAGCCCCTTATATATCGTTTAATAGGTGTTTGCCACAATAACTATGGCTAAAATTCTATCTTTTACCAATTTATATATAAGTTAGTTTTTTCATAGTAGTAATGTGAATCTACCGCCTAATCCAAACTTTCCAAATGTTGTTGTTTGTTGTCTGCTATCTACTTGTCAGGAGTCAGTGATGCGGAACCCCGATCGAGAAGTCGTCTTATGCATACGTGTATCTCATAGCTCATACGTTTCTGTCTCCAGAGCGATTCGGGCTCTGCCTGAGACCAGGATTCGCTTCACTCGAGGTTAAAAAAATGCTGTGGTGGCTTAGTGTTGTTCCCCGCTGAATTTGAGCCCAATACCCTCCCCACAGTTCTTTTCCTTATTCGGATTCTACGGATTCCAGACAGCACTTTATTCGAATGGTTGTAAGACACGATCTGACCATCACCGAAGCTCAAGCCCGCCATGGGATCTGAGGCTAATGCTGCAGTATTTCGCTTAAATGACTTACGACATACTCTTAGCCTCGAGTGAAGCGAGCCATAGGGTCTGGGGCTACGCCTCTTGGAGACAGGCAGGAGTTCTCCTGACCTAAGCGTTGGTAAGTATTATGAAGAGGATTTGTATGCGTAATTGCGGATGCCTTGGATTTATTTATCAAGAGTGAAAAATATTTGTAATAATTATTATAATAAATGAATTTAATCTCACTCGCCAGGACGTAATTTCCTAGCTCTGTCCCGCCTGTCTCCGGGGTCTGGGGCACGCTCGCTTAGCTCAAGAAGTTTTATCTATCCTGGGACTAAAGTTCTTTTTCTTCTATGCTAAGATGTCCATCTAAAGAATGTCAAGATAAGACAGAATCTAGGTTCTGGAGAGACCAATTATTAGCGAGCACCAAAATCAGGCTAGGTAGAGTTGCAGGGTTGCACCTGTAGGATGGCTATCTGGAAAAACGTATTTAAAGATCAGTCTTTGCTCTTTTCTTTCTTTCTTTCTTCTCCTTGAACGTTTGGCACGTCCCGTGCTTAGAATAATAATCTTGTATCTTGCCGTTAATATATTGCTAACAAGATATTCGAATGATTTCCAGGCCCTCAACTGAGTACAGGATCCTGCTGGTGAAGGCTGGTGATTTGGCTGCTGGGCGTACGCCTGGATCCCTCCCTTGCTCTAACTGCATTCGAGAAGTTAATTTGATTGAAAGCTCTCTCGAATGGTGTGAAACCCCAGCTGAGAAAGCATTCCTCATTACGGAGACAACAACGAGAAGAAGACGGTAACTGTCACAGTATGACATTTAAGAGTTAGCTGGGAAGGGCTTGTTTGTCTATAAGTTATTATAATACACGGTTACATGCAAACTCTACTCATTATCAGGGATGCCACTACTTCTTCTGCAAAGAAGATGAGGTGCCACCTCCTGTAACCATTCCACTTGAATAGGACTAACAACTCTGGCATACCCTTTTGTTGTAAAGACATATTCAATATACATGATTGCTTCTACTTTACGACTAAACATCATTGAACTTGGATGAATGGATAATGTTTGACCAGTTGAAACCGTCCTATATCTTCGGTCAGGAAGCCCTAATGCTGAATTAGATACAAAGCCATGCAAAAAACATTTGATAATTTCTCTGGAATCAACCTGGATATGATGATATCCACTATCATCTTTCTGCAGTGAATCTTCTAATTCTACTTTCATATACCTGGCAAGTTGCTTACGTATAAGTTCAACATTCCTAATGGATTTATAATTAACACCAACCTGCATACACCATTCTTTACGCTCTCGATTGTCGGATAATTCAGAATACATTTCATACATTTCTTTGATCATTATCAGATCTCCATGTTCACACCCACCACTGAAAAGTTCTTTACGTTTCTCATTAATTTCATCTCGTTTATCTGGATGAGGATTAACCATAAGGTCTTCAATAGATAAACAAGCAACAATATTAATGACAGTAGTTAATAAAAGATTATTATTTCCAGATACTGATTCAGAAGCATGGATAAGAACTGCTGCTAAATGAGGAGAAACTGGTAACAATACCATATTTTCTCCCAAGGAAGTTATATTCCCTTGTTCATCAAGCGCCTTCAATCCATAAAGTTTAACTAACGCAGAGGAAATAGCTTTTTTACCAGGTGACTCAACCCAATCAAATCTGAGAACATCGTCTACTCCAGCTTTTTTTAACATCAAAATTGTGCTAGCAATATCACATCTTAAAATTTCTGGTTCGGTCTGTAATTTAAGTTCTTCAATATAAGTTTTTTCAGTGAAGAGTCGATAACATTTACCTGGACCTTCACGACCAGCACGACCCATTCTTTGAGCAGCACTAGATTGAGAAATAGATGTAGTGAATAAAGTATCAAGACCTAAGGACGGTCTCCATACTCTAACTTTTCTTAATCCGGTATCAACCACATATCTCACACCAGGGATAGTCAAAGAGGTTTCAGCAATATTTGTAGCTAAAATAATTTTTCTTCTTCGGGCTGGTAAAGATTCAAAAGCTTTTTGTTGTTCAAGAGAAGGCAATGAAGCATATAATGGTAACGCTACAATAAGAGGTGCCTCTTTTGGCAAATCACCAGCAATAGAATTAAGACGATCGACTGATTTATCAATTTCATCTTGACCAGGTAAAAAAGCTAAAATGTCACCAGAAGGTTCAGACATATTGATTTGACAAACACTTTGAACAACGCCATCTACAATATCATCGATTGGTTTTTGAAGATAATATCTTTCTACTGGATAAATTTTACCCTCAACATAAAGAATCTCGGCATTATTAAAAAATTTGCTAAATTTCTCTGCATCAAGTGTAGCAGACATTACTATTATCCGTAAACGTTTAGTATTGTCCTCTTCTCTTCTCCTTTTTTGAACTCGTTTTAATAATCCCATTAATAAATCGGTTAAGATTGTTCTTTCATGAGCTTCATCAAGAATCACTGTAGTATATCTTTTAAGATCCGGATCCAACATAAGTTCTCTTAATAACATACCATCAGTAAGGTACTTTATATGAGTATTAGGACCACTTTTATTTTGGAAACGAACAGTATATCCGACCTTTGTACCGAGTTGGACACCCATTTCCTGGCTAACACGTGTAGCCAAATTTATAGCTGCTACTCGTCTAGGCTGAGTAATAGCTATTCGTTCATAAGAAGATATGCTAAGTTCATAAATCAGTTGTGGTATTTGAGTGGATTTTCCACTACCGGTTTCAGCTAATAATACAGTGACTTCATTATTCATAATATGATTAAGGATTTGTGATTTGGATTGATATACAGGCAATTTTTGTCGGTCTTTAAGAAGTTTCTTTTTTGTTTCTTTAAGAGATATATAAGATAACGAAGTTGTTCTGGACTTTACAGAATGTTGTCTGTTTTCATCATCTTCTGAATCATCGTAGTATATTATTTTACCGCTTCCGGTTCTTCGTACATCAGCGTTCACATTCTGACTTCTATTCCGACTTTGTCCGTTTTGTTTTCCATTTGCATAGTCGTCATTCCCGTTGGATAGGTTAGATTTTGAATTAGAAATTTCATTATTGTCTTCGTTATCATCGTCTTCCTGCTCCTGCTCCTCATCTTGACCACTACTAGTTAAAAATCTTAGATCTCCTTCAGATAGATTATCTTCACGGTCTTGGAATCCTCTCAATCGTTCCCGACTTAATGGACCAGGAACCCTTTCATTACTTGAATCACCTCCTGAACCTCCCGGACTTTTTTCCCTCTTCAATAAAGAATCAAAAGATTCCCGACTTTTTAAATTAGCCATTTTTTTATTCTTCCCATATACCTTTAGTGAAGAGATAGTAGAAGTAGAAGAATATTTCTCAACACTGGATCCACCAACTGATAATGGTATTGAAGGGCCATCATCCTCATCCTCGTCGCCAAATTTCAAATGTTTCTTTGGTGGCATTTCAGAAACCCATAAAAAAATGATTCATCCAAAAAATATTCTTGTGGTTATCACCCAAAGGCTGATGTTATATGAAGAAAAGGTAGAAAAGATCAGGAGAAAGATATCAACCGAATTTTTTTTTGTAGATCTTCATCTTATTTCTGATAAGTGGCTGCTTTTGGTTGACAACAATAAATCGACATTTTTGATTTATTTTATATCAAAATCGGCAATTTATTGCGTACAGAGCATGTGCCGCATCCTTTTGAGCCGTGTGGCACGATGCATTGAAATGCAGGGTCTCAATTAGTGGGCAAAATCCTGTAAATAACTACCTCGGTCGTTCGCATCATCTCCATTTTCTGAGATTAAGTCCGTGTTTTGTGTTATTCATTAGTTGTAGTTTATAAATCAGTAATTTCTTCTTAAAAGCATTTCAAATAAAAAGAAAATTTTAATAAGAAAGAAATATTTTCTCCGTTGATCTTTCCGTGGCTCCGATCTAGGGGCCTGGGGCAACGTCCTAGCCACTAGAGGCAATGCCTCTATTTCAGACACACTCTAGTCGGCCAATTCTACGATCCAGATCTCTGACCTACTGGACCTACTGGAGCTTTCTTTCATGTTCTCAAACTCAGCTCCAAAGGATAACTTCCAATCTCCAAGTGCTAGCAGATCAAATTGTTCAGATTCCCCGTATTTGACTTCATGTGCACAAGACCAAGAGGATCTCCAAAACGTTTTTGGCTTTTGGTGTACCCATTATTGGTTGTTTGATACTAGGCGAGAGTGACGAAACCTTCGAGTAATTATTTGATTTTCTACCTCGGCTGTTCGAGCTCGGATTCCGATTACGCTAATTAACAGAGAATATATAAAAGAAGTTTTTTCTTTGAATTTTAATAAACTTTTGTTCCAATGACACCCCATGGCGAAAATTATAATGTACATGTACTTTAAAATTGCTAAAATAAATTGCTATTTATAACTTTTTCTTTGTACTTCTGACAAACAACAATTTATCAGTTGTTTCATGTCTGACTTTCATGATGAATATTATTTCGCTTGAGCTGTGATTGCCGTGAGGCAGATACAGCGGACAATTAAAAAGTGCCCTGCTGTAATTGTTTAAACTTTATCTATTATAATGGTTACCGAGAATTTTCCTGGCATATGTGTATTGCAGCAGTGAAATGGGAGCATCGGTCACAGGAGTTTTGTGTCTCCCTTTGAACCGGATCAGATCCAAATCCCTCCTCAGTATGCTCTGCATTGAGTCTGCAATCGAATAGGCTATGTTACAGATGGTAAAGAAAAAGCAACTAAGTGAATGACCGACTGCTACAATCTCTTCGAATCACTTACTTCGGCCCTAGCTCCAGTCGGCTCACCGAAGCTACGGTGGCTACCCTTAATTTGTTCACGGTTGATCGAGAGAAGAGATCAGAGCTCTAATCTCAGGCGCATGGCCAATCTTAGCTATCCGAGCTAGACTAATGTGTACACAGATGATTATTATTTCCCTCCATCTTAACCCTGACTCACTTCAATAACGTAGGGTAAACGGCTTCTTATCTCTTATCTCCGACGTCGAGTCATTTCGCCAACCCCCCACCCCCCTTCCCTCGATCTTTCTCACCCACAGGAGTAGAGGAGGGAGTGTGCCTTTGTGCCGCTAGATGTAACCGGGAGCCAGACATTGGTCATCTCGTGGCAAGATTGGAGTTCTATTACGATAGAGAATAGTAATAATCATGAATGATGATATATGTCCATTATAATACATGATCGATTGCGTGATAGCGTGTAGATCTAACTCTATCTTGTCAAAGAACATGCTTATCTCATAGTTAGATTTTATGTTGATTTATAATAATACTAGTTTATTTTATAGATTAATTGGAAAATATAAATTATATAAATATTTAACATAAACCCTAGTGATCAGTCAATTCAAGAAAACATTAACTTCGTCAATTATCTCTCTTAACAATGCCAAAAATCGTTTACTTCATATCTGGTGGAAATAGAGGTATCGGACTTGGATTTGTTAAACGTCTAAGTATTAGACCGGATACAATTGTTATTACAACTGCTCGTGACCCACAAAATGCTAGTGATCTTCAAAAATGGATTAAGGATCATCCCAATGTTCATATAGTCAAATATGAAGCTAGATTTTCAAAAGAAGAGGTTGCTAAACTTGCTGAAGAAGTAGATAAAATCGTTCAATCAGTTGATAGTACTGGTGGGTTAGATGTTTTGATTGCTAATGCTGCTATTGCTCAATCAAATAATACTGTTCTCGAAACTCCAACTTCATCTTGGGCTGATCATTATACTATTAATGTACTTGGTCCTATTAATTTAATTCAAGCATTTTATGATAATCTATTGAAACGATCTACTAGGAAAATAGCTGTTATATCTAGTGGTGCTGGTACTATTAGTAATGTTGCTCCTACTTCTTCTGGTGCTTATGGTCAATCTAAGGCTGCTATTAATTATACTGTTCGTCAATTAAGCAATGAGCTTAGACCTGAAAATTTCAAGTTAGTTTCATTGAATCCAGGTCCTGTTGATACCGATATGCTCCGATCTGCAGTTGAGTTATTAAAGACACGAGATCCAGAAAGAGCTGCTTCTCTAACAGGAAGAGCTTTATCTGTTGATTCCAGTGTTGCAGGTTTGTTGAAAGTGATTGATGATTTGGACGAGCAAAATAGTGGTGCGTTTATTAACTGGGAAGGTAAACCAGTACTTTGGTAAAAATATATAATTGATAAATACGTAATCACTCTACGTCTAGCCACCTAGCTACCTCACCAACCCTCTGTATTGCCTCCGGCGGCTGGGGCGTTGCCCCAGACCCCTAGCTCTCGCTTCACTTGAGAGTCTGCTTCTTGGCGAAACCGGTTGGAGCGGGAAAAAAAACTACAACACTCTCTGTTCACACGTGGTCTCCTTGATAAATACGTAATCCCTCTACGCCTAGTCACTCTACGCCTAGTCACCTAGCTACCTCACCAACCCTCTGTATTGCCTCCGGCGGCTGGGGCATAGCCCCAGACCCCTAGCTCTCGCTTCACTCGAGAGTCTGCTTCTTGGCAAAACCGGTTGGAGAAGAAAAAAACTACAACACTCTCTGTTCACACGTGGTCTCCCACCGTATTACTGATGAAAGCTCTTCATGGTTTAAATATGATTGATCGAACGGGAAATCTTGTTTTCCATGAGATATGGTCGTAGCTGAACAAAATGAAGTTGATGAAGTTTTAGTTAGGTTGCAGCAATAAGTGTCCGATTTTGACACGACGGTGATCCGGCCGATTCCGGCGTAGCTCTCGGGTACGATTCCAAGCTTAAGGAGGTAAGGCTTACGTCCCTGCTGCAGGATACGTTGGATTATATATAGGGGTTTTTCTCCCACTGGGCTTTCTTTCCCCCCACAAAAATAGTCCATCATGCGTATGTCTTCCTAAGCAAGCAAGGAAAATGCTGCTAAACAGAACTGTCCGTAAGGACAAAAACATAAATAGGTGTCGCTGACTATAGATAGCTTACATAGACAATAAATGAATTATCAATGAATCAATCAATCATGTATACTACACCAACAATAACCCGAGTTGAATATCTATAAAACATCGCTATCTGCTGCTATACGAACATCAACCGTTAAATTAAAGTTAGCATTTAAGTTAACGTTCTCAGAGATGTCACTAGTCCCGATTGAACGCTGACTGACTCTTGTTGTATATGAACCATAACTTTATAATAATTTTTAATAAGTTACTACTAACCGATTTCTAGAAAATAAATCTGCGAACTAGTAGATATTTAGCAAGAATAGCTTTGCAACTACCTAACAATAGCTACTGACGGCGTAAAATTATAGTTAATTAACTAATCTCACTATCAAAGGTCACATGTAATATTTCCAGAATCCATATCATAAATAGCATGAACATCATGAACATCATGAACATCATGTAATTGCCTGGTTTTTATTACCAACCACAACCATGGCTAACCTATTGGCCATAGATATGGCTGGCTAGGCCCTCTGAAACGAGGTCTTCCGTCAACAATTATTTAATGCATGACTAATATTAAGTTAAGTTAACGTTAACAGTTAACTTAACGTTAACTGTTAAAGTTTTGTTAGCATACACGCATGCATAATGCCCCCATGTGTTAACAAGTTAACGTTAACTAGTTAAACGTTAACTGTTACTTAACTTGGCTATACCTAGTGCATAACTAATTTAGTGGTTGGTCTACGGCTAAAGGAGAAAACAATATTAACTATAACCGTTTAACTGTCAATCATGACTTGTATAATATAGTAAGTTAACCAATTAAATTAACATACGACTTAAAATAATATGTTAACGCTGTTAACGTTAACCGGTTAACTTAACTTATGGTTTCAACACAGCGCTCAGTAGTCTTCCAAAGTCTAAATTTGGAAGCTTGATTTGATTTGAGTTAACGTTTATGTATACACCCATATACGGTCAAGATGGCGTATCTAAAATAGTTAAAAATAGCAGTGCCCACTGATAAACTGTAACGTCATCTTAAAGCACATGATATAACGTTAACGTTAACGTTAACGTATACAACGCCTCCAGCGGCTGAAGTCTCACTTAGAGTCACTTTTCGATTCTATGTAACCTTTATAGGTACCTCGAGAGTTTTGACTTTGGATCCATATCAAGTCAACGCTTACTTGAGGCGGACAGGCATACGTTGTATTAACTTGTATATGCGAATGCCGCACACCACCTAAAACGTCATTGAGGAATATAATTTTGTAAACACTGTCAACCATTGCCAAACGTTGGTATGTACTGTTACTGTAACATCATGAATTAACGTTACCTGTCCTTTATAACTTCTGACAGATACAGATGATTTCAAGAGATGAAATCCGTACCTAGTACGGTCCCTAAAGGGATTGGGCTGGCGACATCTAGGACAGCGAAATAGTGGGCCCGTTCATTCGATTAACCCGGCCTAAAGCATGAAGATAAAAAAAAAGACAAGCCAGAGCCGCCAGAGGGAGAATGAAGTTAAATGTTTCATTACAAGTGACTACTACTGAGTTATTTGAGTAAGATCTATATTGAACGAACAGTTACTAACTTGACTGATTGTTATAGATTAGGAACGTATATGTCGGCTTGCGGCGTAATTAACACTACTTGTTGTGCAGGTGGGTTTTATAGATTGTTCTCATTTTGGGTTGTTTTGATGTGGATCTTCTGGAGGGAGCCGCTTTTTATAGTTTTACCCCTTCTTCTTCTTCGACTAATACAAATCTTGGATCAAAGTATTTTTATTGGAGATTAACTTTTGATATAAAAAGTTTATCTTGAAATGCAAGTTTTATATAGATGGGGGTTAGATAAAGAGGACGAGGTGAAGTAGTGGAAGAATTAGGTTGAGGACGAGGTGAAGAAGGTGGGGAGAAGGATCAGCAGAGAGAAGGAGATTAAAGACGAAGGAAAGGACGATAAGGGAGGAGAAGTGGAGAAAGGAGGCTGAGGGAGAGTGTGGTTATCTGTGGTTGTACTTTCCTAATATGAATTTCAAACTTTTTTTCTTATCTGTTATTTCGAAGCACTTTGTTATGATTTGTTATAATTTATGTTTTTCTCTCTCTCTCTCTCTCGGACTCTCATTTTGTCCTCATGATTATATGCTTTTGTTTACTAACCTTTCTTTAGATTTCTTTCTTTTATTTCCAATAGAGATAACAGAGTAACAAACATTTTCCTACCTATCATACTTTGAGATTGAGATAATTTTGATAGATCATCTAGTTCGTGAAGCAGACAGCTGCTGTACTCCCTGCTATCTTCAGACGAAAATAATACAAAGAGGATTTGAGGAACTGGAGATATAACACCGAATTTCATTATAAACAATTTTGTATTTCTATTTGGATATTTCAGTTATTTCAGTTATTTCAGTTATTTCAGTTATTTCAGTTATTTCAGTTATTTCAGTTATTTCAGTTATTTCAGTTATTTCAGTTATTTCAGTTATTTCAGTTATTTCAGTTATTTCAGTTATTTCAGCTATTTCAATTATTCAGCTATTTCAGTTATTTCAGTTATTTCAGTCATTCAGTCATTTTAGTCTTCCAGTCATTTCAGTTTCAGTCATTTCAGTCATTTCAGTTTCAGTCATTTCAGTCATTTCAGTCATTTCAATTTCAGTTCATTAGGTTATTTTTAAATCCTCCTTTTTAATTTACTCTCTCTGCTTCTGGTTGAAAATGGTCAGAATAAGAGCAGCATCTTCGCTGTCAGTAATTCTTTTCATAGCTTTTGCTTTGGAATTAATTGCTGTTTTATCCGTTCCAATAACTAAAAAAATCGCATTATGTACCTATGAGGACTATAAATATGGAGTATTCGGTTATTGTAATACTAAAACAAATACTTGTACTACACCAGGAGTTGGTTATGACATTCCTGCAGATGATAGCTCTTTCAAATTACCTTCAAGTGCCAGAAAATCATTATCGAATCTTTTAATTGTTCATGTTATAGCAACTGGTTTAACATTTATATTATTTGTATGTGCTCTTTTCGCTCATATTCATGGTCCTGGTTCTTCGCAAAAATACTTATTATGTCTTTTATTATTGGCATTACCATCATTTTTAATGTCTCTTCTAGCCTTCTTAGTAGATATATTGTTATTTGTTTCTCATTTAGATTGGGGTGGCTGGATTATGTTAGCAGCCACTGTTCTTACTGCTTTATCTGGTGTTATTCTTTGTATTATGCGTCGGACTTTATCGTCTCAAAAAGCTATGAGAAGACGGGCTAATGCTAATACTAATTCTGAATTACAAGACTTTTCTTTTGCCCCACCTATTTTTGATAATGGTCCACCATCTCCATCAAAAGGCTTTTCTGAGATCAAATTCCAACATGCCAATACTACTGATGAATCTGTTCCTCTTAATAGAGATGATGGTCCTGGGGATATATCATTTGCTTCAACTATTAATGATTCAATTTCTAATAGATCTCCTTCACCATCAAGAGAATATCGATATCCTAATAGTTTTGTTGGATATCGAGGAAACTACGGTCCAGCTGGTGAAGGACCTTCAAATCAAATTGAATTTAATTCTCCTGGAGGAATGACCCCTATCAATAGTTATGGTCAAGTACCGCCAGTAGGAACTACTAGACAACCAAGACCACCCAAGTCAACACCCGTTCCTGCTGGAACTTATATTCCTGGAGTTGAAGAAGCTGATTATGGACCAAATGTAATTCCACTGCCCAGGATCCGCGAAACTCCACAACAATTACTACAGCCTAGTTATTCAAATCCTAATATATATGGCGAATTGGGCTCTGGACAGGGTTTAAATTCTTCTGATCCGGTTAATTCGGCTTCTGGAAGACCTTCTGGCCAATTCCCTGTTATGAATAGACGTCCTAGTGGTCCTCGATTACCACCAGGATCAGCACCTATTCAGAATCAAGTGCCAGAAATGCCAACTCAAGATAGTCTAGGAATGCAACAGCAACAAACTCCTCAACAACCTAATGCCGCTTACCTTCCTAATCAGTCATGGCAACAACAGCAACAACAGCAACACCAACAACAATATTCATCTACCATCCCTCGTAGACCCAGTAGTCATCAAGGATATCGTCAATTCTTTGTAGAAGATGAACAACCTTTAAACCAGGATAATGGTTTTACTGGTAATGCCATAAGTAGTTCTTCACCACCACCTCCAAGAACTTTGACAGATGAGAATGGAAGGTTCATACCTGATACTGAGGTGGCAGGTTATACTATGCCCCCATCTCCTTCTGCCTCAGATTCTTCATCTCATTATACGAGTGTAAGCCAGCGTGGGGTTAATCCAAGATACCTTCAGCAACATCAACCGCCAGTACCTCAATTTCAATCTCGTGGCCCTGATCGATCGGAAATACTTCTTCAAAGTAATCCTGATTTTAATTTAGGTCTTCCTTCATCATCACGCATAAAGAATAATGCCGGTCCAAGGGGACCAAGAGGAGCTCCCTCTACTGGCTGGACCAATCGCCCTGCTGCTGCATCTCAAACGAATGACGGGCCATATGGGTTTTCAAGATCTTAACCCGTGATATAGTATATGATGTGTATTTTAATGATAAATCCAAGTGCAATTGTCTCTGCCTTCAGCGGCTGAGGCGTAGCCCAGTCCCATAGCTAATCTCTGCTCTAAGAGCTGTCACTGAAAATCAGGAACTCTGAGTATACCAAGGTCTTCTTGGGGCAAGTTACGAGAATCAGTTACTTTAAATTATATATAATACAGACAGTGGTCAAAATAAAATATCATAAACATCATAAAACAAAAAAAAATATCCACCTAATTACCACGTTTCTGGACCAAATGCTTGTCCAGGCTCTAAAATCTTATACGGTGTCCCTTTAGAATCAGCATTATTAAATGCTCCACCATTACTCCCCCACCAAGACGGCGAACTAACCGTAGGATAAAGAGTCACTAAGAAAATCAAAAGTGATCCAAGGGCAAGACCTAAATCAAGTCCTGCAGACAAAGTATAATTATATTTAGCCCACCAGTTAAACCAATTCCGCTTGATCCAATATCCAAAAATATACCCCACGACACAATACGTGGCATAATTATATGGGGTCGCAGGAGGAATATAACCAATTCCATTGAAAAATACTGGCCAATGGATATAACGAACAAACGATTTGGGCCATTTCTGTAAGATCAACCAAGTGCAAAAAGGAAGCACTGCACCTAAAATAAAGAAAAATAGCGTACTATGATAAAACGATGGAGCAGAGAATTGTCTTTTTGCTCCAATAACACCCCAAATAATTGATGCATTAAAGAAGACTGTGGCTTGTGGACAAGTAAACGAATCTGGTTGATCGGAAGAACAGACCATTCGGATCGAACCTAAACACCAGTTCATAACCAATAACTGAACAATACTACCCCATATAGTAGCAACAAGCTGGGCAGTAAATAAGATCCTAGGAGCGATTTTTAAATAATGACCCAATTTCATATCTTGTAAGAAACTAACTGCTTGAGCATTAGTAATGTAACCATATGTTTTAAACATCATCATTGCGATCGGTCTACCAGGAACTAAATATCCAACTATAAATTCAGTCATAACATTAAGTCCTACTTCAATATTTGTAAGAGCATAAATAAACGCCACAGGAATTAATAATCCTAAAGCAATAATCAATGAAACAATAAGAGCCCAGACTGGCAATCCAGTATCCCAAGCACGAATACTGGCAATAGCTAACGCAAAAAATAATAGGAAACAAACACCAAACCACCAGTCAGGTACTTCTTTATATCGCTTCATAAGTCTCATATGAATATCATCAGGTTCATTTCGAGAGTTTCTCCAATAATACATAATATCTCTTCTATCAAATAATATCGTATGGCAAATAACCGCGGTTATTGATGCAAATGACATACCATATGAAATTATATATGTCGTTGATAGGAAAATTGGTGAGTAGTTCTTATATCCTTCATTATCAAATATTTTTGTTGTTGGAGTAAGAATCCTTGATACATTATAAATATTTTGGAACCTATCAAAAGTGTCAATACTAGACATAGGTAAATATAATCCAAACCAGACGTTTGTATATTGCACAATAGGAACAACTATCCAAAATACTAAAATAATACATGCCATTATATTGCCTATAGCAAAAAAAGGTGGAATCAAGGGCGAGCCAATATAACCGGCAATTTGATTCCAATCAATAGTTATTGGTAACATTCCTAATCCTTGTTGTACACCAAATAATTGATTGATTACAACGTTATTAGGAGTTATCCAAGAAGCAACTGAAAAATAAGATAAAAAAGGCGCGAAAAATCCTGGCAACCAAGTCCAAGCAAATGAACAAAATGTTACCGTTAAGAAAAATCTCAATCTCGATATTCTCCAACCATTTGCAATATGATTAACTTTTAGATGAATATTAGTAAGAAACGTTGTTGCCACAAGATTAGAAGGCCAAATCATTGATGCTGGATAAACCAATACTCTACGAACCAACCCAGCAATTGAATATCCAATCGTCTGAGATGCAATTATAGCTACCATTTGGAAACCCCAGCCAAAATCCATACCGTAGAAATGTTTCATAGTTATGATTACATCAGTTAAATAAGCGGCCCCACTACCAAAGGAAACGTTAGCCATGATGGTAATGAGAGCATGTTCTTTAATATTGAATGGACTTGGGTTTAAATCCAATCCAAATATTTGAACATTAGGAACTACTCTATCCCACAATCTACCAAGAGGCCAAGCAGCAATAGCAGATACAAAAGTAGATATTTGGAAAACTGGCGAATGTAATGAAAATAATACATTCAAACCACATCCAAGTGTAGTCATTACTAAACCAATAGTCCACATTCGAACCGTATTATGAGGGATTGATGGGTCATCTCTATTAGGTACCGAAGCTCTAACTTCTGGATATGGAGAATCATCTTGCGGTGTTAATTCTACATAACCACCACCAGCTGCCTCTTCATCTACATCATCATCATCTTCTTCTTCGGTTTCTCGTTGTTGACTCCTTTCATATTCATCGTCAATATTATGAATAGATGAAGAAGTAGCTATAGCAACATTTTTTGTTCTTGATTTCTTATTTTTGGTTTTGATAATAGATTTTAATTTAGGAGGCATTCGAGATGGTAACTTTCGTATCTCATAAATACTATTATCTGAATCTCGTCCCATACCACTATGGAGGATTACTTCTTCTACTTCATCTTTGTTGGATTCAGCGGAAGAAGATGACGATGAAGAAGGGGAGTCAAGTTCCTGTTCATCAGAAGAAGATCTTCGTAATATAGTCATTTTTTGTAGCAGTATTTGGAGCTTGAGCAGATTCAACCTGTGAAGCTCTATAAGCTTATTCTATGAGCTTCTGTTGTTTGAGATTACTCTCCTTTCCTTCCTTGTTGTATCTCTTGTAGATGTCGATTTCTATTATAATGTCTTATCTCTTTTGCTCAACCTTTTTCACGCATCATCTGCTGATAGTCGCCTAGAATCAGGCAAACAACCCAGAGTTAACCAACATAAAAAAGGAGTTAAACCTACTCCTTTAAAGCCTTATTTTCCTTCTTTAAAATCAATCACAACAGATATTTATAACCTTTACATCTAACATCCGTCGTCTGATATTTTCATTTTCTCGTATAAACTTTCCCCCTCTTCTTCTCGTCCTTATCTAAACTTTGGTGGAGCCGCATATTGTGGAGCCGCATCTGATAAACATGCATGCACCGTTAGATCCGTCCAAAAGATCTGACATGAAAATCCGGGCGTAGGGTGATCAGCACGTGATATCAGGCTATCGGCGGCTTTTTTCTGACAAAATGATTATTTGACGGCTGGTGTAGTTAAATGCTTTATGTTAAGTTAGTTCACGGCACTAAGCAACTCTACATTCTAGCAACTCCTCTAAGCCGGTTCTCGCTATGCTAGCTAGCTAGCTAGCTTGAGAGTCCCGCGGCTGCCCTTGAGGTTTTCAACTCCTGAGTTGTTCTCAGATTGTTTGGCAGGTTTGGTACTTCCTCCTCCGCTGGAGGAATAAATAAGGAATCTAGGGTATAGCGAGCCAGGCGTCTTGGGGGTTAGCCGCTGGAGGCAAATTAATTAAACAATCCGAGATCTCGAGAAGCTAGCTGCGAGAGCACTGCGGCTGTAACCAGGGTCCAGGTCGGCAACCCGATTTTTTGGCCTTTTTTTGGTGTGCGGTTCATAACGAAAATTCGTCCAAAAATCTTGGGAGTTTTGACCAAAATAATTTAGAGTTTTGTCCAAAACATTTGGGAGTCTAGTCAAAAATTTAGAGCGATTTCGTCCAAAAACGTTCAGTGTTTCGTCCAAAGTTTGTCCGGAGGCCATTTTGCTACTGCGTAAAGCTAGTGAAAATCTCTGTTTATCGTATTTTTAAAGTTTGTTCAAATTTTTTGGGATTCTGTCCAAAAAAAAATTCAGCATTTTGTCCAAAAAAAATCGCCGTTTTGTTTCAAAAAAAATCAGAGATTTTGTATATTATTTTCGTGCGGCTTAAGTTGTATTTTGTCCTGCATAAAAGTGGGACCTTGCCTCAACCAAAGAATAAAGCATTCGAGCCCACTTCTTAAATGCTAGAGGTAGATAAAGAGGTAATGGCTTTTGAATAAGCACTCAGCATTGTGGTTCAAGGCGCCAGAAGAATTCCTTATCAAGTTAGAGAGGTAAGGCTCCTCGCTTTTAGCAGAAGAGAAGTAAGAAGAGAGCCTGACGCAGATCGAGACTTTGATTTGAATAAATTTTTCTCGAATCTGTTAACAGTTGGTCGAGCGATTCTCAAGTTTACTCTCATCTGGCAGGGAACCTAGTCTTCGGCCGTATGTCCGCCATCAACTAACTGTCTTGCACTAATCGAACAAATAAAATATCAACAGTTTGGAGAATAAACAATCGGATTGATCGATCTCTATGTAAAGCTACGGAAGCAGATTTATCTCAATGTCCGGGAGAGTTAATTGCCTGAGTTTTGATCGGGAATTCGATCGTAGACTAGAATTATTCGCAATTTTTTCTCATTCTTCAGAACTTAACCATCCTCTACAAACTCCTGTATCCTTATGAGTGACTAATCCTCGTTCTATTGTTATGACCTTTTATCATTTGTCCGTTCTCAGACTCTGCCCAATGCACTCTAAGAGACCTGTGCCTCCGATGGCTGGAGCGTATCCTGATTGTCCTTTCCCACCGGTAGCACTCGCTTGGCTAGAATTGCTTGACCATACGCGTCACTCTCAAAGGATTGATTCGTCAGCAACTCTCGAGCGAAGCGAGAGCTAAGGGGTCTGGGGCTACGCCCCAGCCGCCGGAGGCTGACGGGAAACTCGGATGTCCCCTAGATTTCGTGTGATTCATCTGCGGCAACGAAGGGTCTGGAGTGAAACAAAATTATTACTAAATTATGATAAGAAACATACAAAAGGCTAATAGACAAAAAACATTCAGGCCCTGCCAGAAAACAAACAACAAAAAAAAAATTAAGATAGTAATATTACGTATTGTTAAAATGACATAGCCCAATCTCTTTTTTTTTTTAAAGATTCAAACGAATTAATCCTAATCCTTCTTAGGAGAAATTCTATGAGCACCAGGCATAAATATAGGCTTAATATCAATATAACTATTCTCCTTATTGGCAATACCAGCAAATGCATTATACCAAGCAATGAATGCAGTAAGAATACCAAACCAACCACCAGCTTTAGTTACTCCAATATGACCAGACCAATAACCAGAAGCTAACAAAAGGAAGGTAATATCAAGGAAAAAGAATAAACTGAAGAAGGCTACGGTAGATCGAATAGTACAGAGTAATAATAAGAAAGTAAAGATAAACCAACCAATTAAATAGAATCCAAGGGCACTTTCAAGATCATGTGGATCAGTATAAGCGTCAATAATTCCAAATGAAGGAGTAAGAATAGCAGCAAATGACAACCAGAAACCACCAAAAGAACTTAAAGCGGTGGCACCAAAAGTGTTTTCAACAACCATTTCCCACATACCAGCTAATAATTGAACAGCACCACCATAAAAGAATGCTAAACCAACAACAACATTATTTGTTGTAACTCCACGAGCTTGAACATTGATTAGAGAAAGTACAAAAGTTGTAAGTGCGAAAGCACATAAGCCTAGAGGTGAAGGATTGGCAAATTTTCTTGAAGGAGCAACGTGCAATTGAGGATTCAAAGTACCACCAAATGCAGCAATTAATTCATCTCGATAAACTTTTGTATTACCAATATGAACGAATTCATTATCATTACCTGAAGTAATGATACGGGCAATCTGATCCACGTGAGATGGATCTTCAAGTTTGGTTGAACCAGTTGGATTTGCTTCGATGTCGGACATTGTTGATTAATGACTAAGAAAGATTAATTCTGGTTTGTTGTATTCCAAGAGATTAAGAGATTAATATATAAAATAAACTTTCTCTTAATTAATTAACTTTGTTTCTTTGATCTAAAATCGGAGAAGAGGAAACAAGGTCAAATATATACTAGTAGATTAAAGCTGTTTATGCATGTGCCCCTCTACCCCTCACTTGAAAAGAACATAACTCGCATACAGTACAGCAGTATTTTACAGAACTCGCATATACGGTGAAACAGAGGTAAAATATACAATTACTGTTGTTAGTGAGTTGGAGCCAACACCCAACACAAACTTTGGTTTGACAGAATGATGATCCACCCATATATTGGCAAATCCTTAATTAACGGCGAATTGAATTGTGCCACAATTAGAAGGAACTAACATGAATTATAAAAGAGTAGAAGTGTTGTGATAGTATTGTGATAATAGTATTGTGCTAATAGTAGATATCGATGTAGTATTAGTGGTTCTTTTCTTCTCCATCTTCTTCATCTCTTCTTTCATCTTCATCTTCATCTTCATCTTCATCTTCATCTTCATCTTCATCTTCATCTTCATCTTCACCTTCATCTTCTTCTCCCCATTCTTCTTCTTTTCGTTTTTATTGATTAAAAAAAGAAAAGTGCGGGGCAATTCAAATAAGATCATGACACCTAGATATCCTAAAAGAAAACATTGGACGAAGGGATAAAAACAACACGTAAAATAAATAAAACATAAAATCTATCGGCTTTTTTTAGCGATAGAAAAGCCGATAAAAAATGATGCCTCACAACAGAGGCGAACTATGGTAGCTATGGTAAGCTATGGTAAGCTATGATGGTCTGTGGTGAGCCGGACAAGTTCTAATTGTATTTTTATTTTTTTTATTTTTATTAATCGATTATCATTGATTATTTATCCCTATGAATACTATTAGTTATTCAATAGAACAAATAGCAAACAAATAGTAACAAACAATTGTTTAATTCCCCAACATATCGTTCATTATCCATTAACCCGCCTTCCCACCACCCACCCACCCATCAATTCGCCTACTCACAGCTAAAGCAAGTTTCCTTAATAGTTAATTGTGTATATCGGCTTTCCTGCCCAAACCATACCCCTTTTTCTCTCGCTAAAATTTTGGTGGTCGAAATTGTCCTGTCCTCAGTTTTAGCTCTAACTAAACTTTTCTTGTGTTTTTTTTTCTGTTTCCTTTTTAGCTCAAATTGACTAGACTTAGTTATATGTTATAACCGACTGACGGCCGCATTAGGTTTTAAGATCAACATTAAAGGAGGGGTAATATGCACGTTACAGAAAAAAAGGGTCACTTAGTCAGTCCCTTAATAAAAGAGAAAAAACTCAAAAAATGAACAGAATGAACAAATAATCCGAACTTATGACTTTTAAAATTATATTCATATAGAATTGATTGAAGAATTATTACTCCTACTATTCACCTACTGTATAATTGGTAAATAAAAAAAATCTGTTTATTTTTTATAATGTTAATTAATATATTTCTTTGAAGTTCGGTTCATCAGTTCTATTTCACCCGGACAGATGGAAATTCTTAACAAGCGCGGGGTAAAAGAAGAGATGAATGATTATCTCATGCTTACAGAAGATCTACTAAATACGCTATGCTGTTCGGAGAGATGGAAACAAGGGTTCTTAATATTGTGTACAAGGAGATGATTGTCAGGAGGTGCAAAAAAATAAAGCTCACAGTCTAGTCTAACGCCCTTAATGTTAACCAAATTGGGGCTTCTCAGTGCGTTGAACTCCGGCCATCTCAAATTGTACACGTCTTGCTGTTGGCCCACCCTGCCTCTTCAAGCCCTATAGCTGGCTCTCGGTGTCGGCGTCTGTTATCTGTTCTCATATCTCATATCTCATGCGTATTGAGCCAGGGGGGTTTTAGGAAAAAGTTCCAGCTGCTGAACTGCGAGAGCTAGGGGGCAGCAGAGGGTCGCGAGCTTCTCCCTTAGCCTAACACAGCCAGCAATTAGCCATTAATAGACTTTCATATCGGATTCATCTCAAAGTTAGCAATTGCATAATCGCGGATAAACATAATAATAATTCATTACGGATATAAAAATGTTGATGTCCGTCGTCTTATACGGCCCATCGTCGTATCATCGTATCGAGTTAAGGAACATCCGGATCGGTGAACTTACCCCACGTTCGGGAGAAGCTTCTTTTCACTTTATCGGAGTTAAAATTTTTTAGTCTTTACAGCACTGTTATACGTACGTACACGGTACACGTTGTCTTCTAGCCTACGGAACGGTTGAGTATTTGTTCTGGATCCATCGACCCGAATATCCCGTGACTCAGATCCGTCGATCCGCGATGGTGGAATTAAGCGGCCAAGATCATAATCGCCTATATTAGACGCATTGGCCGGATTAGCAGTGATTTTTTTTCCATTTTCAACCAGCTACAGTCTTGTCGTTTATCGTTAACATGAAACAGCCCGAAATCGTCCAAAGCCGTTGAGTTGATTTGTTATCTCTCCGGTCGTCCTTATAATGCTGCGTGTGTGTCTTATCTCGCCTTGACAGCATATAGGTCTGATTGCGCAGTGTGTTTGTGTTTACGAGTGATTTTTCCGCTCTTACTGTATCCGGCGTTCCTAACTGTTTTTCAGCTCTTTGCTAAGCTCGGTAACGATCAGAGGATGGCGATTCTTTATCGAAGTTAGGTTTGAGGATTCTCCACCGACGGATTCTCTGGAAATGAGAGCTATGAAATCCGGATGTGGACAGCGACTTCTCATTACCTGATGCTTGGCCCAGATACTGGAGTCACTGGACCCACACTTTAAAATTACCGAGGTTTTAGTTGGGCAGTGGCGTGTTTAGGACGGAAGAGGGGAGTGAGGGGGTTCGATCGGATGATCTAAATTTTTGCGGGGACCCCGCACAATATATCTCGACGCACGAAACTCAATATCACACTTTATCTTGCTTTGGTCTGCCTCGGGTTTTAGTTAGTTCCCTTTATTACGAAAATGGCAAATCGACAAGCCCATCATGATTATTTACGATATTATGAACCTACTTTAAATCAGGGCTTTATTTGGATCTGACCAATTTATTATGTTAGTTTAAAATATATAATATTGGTGTAAATCGCCTGATAATCCAAGATGAGCGCTTTTACTGGGTTGATTTCCCTCTCACCGCTTAGCACGTTTATAATAGAGGATCTATGTCAAGTTATAAACCATTGATGATCAATGAGTTCGTGCACAGTCCGTCGTTTCCCTCGTCTCTACCTCTGGATCTCTGTTCTAGAGAAATCTGATATTTACCTAATCTTTTTCACAATAATAATATCAGTATAAAGATCTGCAAATCTGCAAATCTGGAACCTGGAAATCTCGGCTGGAGCGAAGTGAAGTTCACGGCCAGCTCCCACGGGTAGATCAAAGAGAGTCCGGTCTGCGTTCCCCGTCAAGTGATGCGAGATTCTGTAGTGCACAGAAAGGGGTTCGATACCAGACCCAATATTCGCTCCAGGATCAAATACTTGGTATGGGGGTGATATAAGTAACTTTTAGATACAAAATTTCCGTCGCCGGATACTAGCAAAACCCAACACCTCACGGCTTATGTCCCTGAGGTTCAGATCATTCTGAAGATTGGTTGAATATAGCCCTCGCGTCTATCTGAGGCAGAACTCGGAGAATTGACAGTCCATTAATAGGTAGTCTAATGAATTATCAAGTGGATCTGATGATGACGATAACGGAGGAAGAAGTAGTAAAGGTTTTGCTCTTAAAAAGAGGAAAATCGTACCTCCACCACCACCAGGTCCAGGACAAAGAACAATATTATGCCGGATTGCCGGATTGACCCACCCAGCATCTTACCAAACCACAAGTGAAAATAGATATGAGCTCTTTGCTATATTATGAGTCGGTAATGACTCTACATCTTCAATTTCAAGATTACATAGCATATAGCTTACTATTGTACTTCCTCCTGTGAATAGAATCGACGAGGCTCGCTCTGCCCGAGATTCAGATAGTGTTGAACGTCTATACATCAGTCAATATTATCCGAAGTTTGAGTGATCTGATCTCGAGCGAAGCGAGTCTTGGGTTCTGGGCGGACTTCATTCGCCGAAGACTTGATGATTCACAATTTGAAATAAGTGTGTGGTGTTGGCCATCGCCCCAGCAGCCAGAGGAGGGTTACAACCATTTCCCTCAACAACTTCTAGCGAAGTGAGCCCTGAGTCCGCGGACTTAGTCGTAGCCCTAGCTGGCGTAGGTAGACACAGGCAGGGAGAGAGGTTGCTCGCGGGAGGGGTTATTTGTCAATGCCCATTCAAAACAATTGCTGCAATCAGCACATCTCAACTACTTCTGCGAGCCCTGAGTCCGCGGACTTAGTTGTAGCCCTAGCTGGTGTAGGCCCTAGACACAGACAGGGAGAGAAGTTGCTCACGGGAGGTTATTATTTGTTCCCCCCCTTATTCAAAACAATTGCTGCAATCAGCACATCTTATGATCTCAGCAACTTCTAGCGAAGCGAGCCCAGAGTCCGCGGACTTGGTCGTACTCCTAGCTGGCGTAGATAGACACAGGCAAGGAGAGAGATTATTAACTTATTTGTCCACCCCATTTAAAACAATTGCAGCGATCCTAGCGAAGCGAGTCATGGGGTCTGGGCCCCAACCAGAGGCAGAATAGAGTTGATAGCGGAGAAAATGACGGAGAAAATGACGGAGATGCTGACACTAATGCAAACGGAGATGAAAAAATCTACATATAAATATATATATATATATATATATTTCCCTTCTAGGAGATCCAGGAGAACATAGTAAAGGTCGAAATCTTGAATATATATTTATTAAATTAATTAAGAGCTACTACAAACGGACAATTAAACTCAGACATCGCATATCTAGTCGAGATCTAATTTTTCTTAATATGTTGAGCACCAGGCATAAACAGAGCATGGATACGGAAATAAGTTGTTTCTGGACCACATAATCCAGCCATAGCCATATACCATCCAAGACCAGCAGTAGCGATACTGAACCCTCCACTTACTTGGAAAAGAACAGGATTTAAAGTAAAATATCCGATTGCATTTAAAAGAAAGGACATGGCAATTGTGATAAACATCACAAACAATGGCCAGGTAGATCTAATAGTACAAATAAGCATCAAAAAACTGAAAACAAACCATCCAGTAGAATAGAAACCAATAGCGTTGCTAAGTTCAACGATATCATCGCCATAGGCAGCTTGAATACCGAGTGATGGTAAGTTGATAGCGGCATAAGAAAGATAAAATGCCCCATATGATGAGAAAGTCGTAGCACCAAATGTATTCTCCACAACTATTTCCCACATACCAATAAGTACTTGAAGCATTCCTCCATAGAAAAGAGCTAGTGCAACCATTATGTTAGGAGTCGTTATTCCTTTTGCTCTCAGATTGACTAAACCAAGTACAAAGGTTGTAAGTGCAAAAGCACATAAACCCACAACGGATGGATTGGCAAATTTTCTTGAAGGAGCTTCACGAAGTCCTACATTCATAGTTCCACCGAAAGCTTCCATAAATTCATGTTTAAACACCTTAGTGTCTCCAATATGAAGAATTTCATTATTATCACCCGAAGTTTTTATTCTTTGGATATCTGCATATCCTGGTTGAGATTCTATATCTTCAATTGATGTTGGAACATTATGTTTAGAATCCATTTTTAAAGAAGGATATGATTTCAAATGAGATGATTGTTAAACGAGTAGTAGATAAATATTGAGTAAGTGTTACAGTTTCTTGTGTTGGTCATTTTATAGGATGGATAGATCACTATAAATACATTTTTGATTTTGAAGAAAAAAAGATAAACAGAGACAAAGAGGGGGTCAAAAAGGAAGCGATACCAAGAAAGAGGGGGAAGGAGGGGAAGATAGGGGAAGATTCATGTTCATCTTTATTGGCACGTAGATTAACGCCTCTGATTAAGAAGGAGTACATGAAGACTACTTCAATTGATTCCCTGTGTCGATAATTTAAGATAAAGTTTGTGGGGGGAGCATATCAACCGGCGATCATCCCTATCGGCGTGATGACATAGAGGGCGAACACAAACAGAAATTTTTTGAATCCGCATTATTCCTAAATCGTTGATTTTATCGAACGAAAACGAGTTAGTGCAAGACAATCTTAACCAAGAGCTATTGAATCGTCGGAAGCGGGTTCTAGCCTCCTCTCTCTCCTTGGCAAGTTAAAGTTGAATAACAAGTTGGGCTCCTGGCCTTCAGAGAATGCTGGCTCATAGTCCTTTTTTCGCCTTTCCCAGATATCTTTTGCTGCATTAATATTTTTTTCCCCTTTTCTCTCCCCGCAAATTTGAATGATGAATCGCATTAAACCTGGCAGCACAACTTAATATTTACCGTTTTAGATACATGAAGATACACTCACTTCGATGTGTTGGCCGGTTCCGATTTTACGTTGATATGATATAGTGACCTTTCCACATGTGGCAACAAAAGATTCCGAGAATATATACCCCACCTAACCCCCTCATCTAGGTGTGGAGGCTGAGCGAATCCCCTGCTCCTTGGATCTACCAACCCCCAGGGAAGAGCAATAACGGCGGTGGTCAAAACGCAGGTGGCCCGAGCTCTGACAACAGAACAAATGTTGGAAGCTCAAAACGCTAAACTAATTTCTATCAGATCAAACTGCTAGAAGAACATGCTACGATAATTCTCTTGTAAACCACTTCCTTTTCGTTGATTTTCTCTCACTTTCGAAGTAAAAAAACTGCCCCAGATATTGGTTCATCACTCTTTTTGATAGTGAAGTTGACTTCCGGCATCGCATTTCCCCGCAATGATCATCCCGAAAGTATCCCATTTGGAATATGATTTTCCACTGTTTGTTGAGGGGATATTGACGTTTAACGGCTGGTTTACCCGCTATCGGCAATGACACGGCTAGAGATTTGGTTATACTAGCAGCCGCCGCTAACTATGGCAGAGTCGGATAGTCATTCAGTCGAAATATCTCTCGGTATTGACTTCACATTTTGTGTAATTAGATACCATCAGAACTGGTAATACAAGTATGAATATATGTCTGCCAGAATCACGGGTTTATTGTTATCCTTTATTTGGAAAATCATTCCTGTCCTTACCTAAATTTTGTTGAGTACATAGTGGAAAGAATATTTTCTAATCGATTTTCGGCTCATAATTAGTCTTCCTCGGCACACTACCCCGCTCATCATCCTTCATCTGAACCGAAAAACGGCAGCATTATTGGCTTGATAACGTTTGTTTCAGAAATAACTGAGACAAGTCTCATATAACTTGCAGATTCGCTCTGTCAGCCAGCCGCCTCACCAACTTTGCTCCAAACCCCGTTCTGTCGTCTTCCTTCCTCGCATAGGTCTCAGAGCCCCAGATCTCGTTGCTCGCTTCGCTGCCCATAGGTTTTTATCCCAGACCCGTTGTTCGCTTCACTCTGGGTGAAGATGATGATAATGAAGACGAAGATGAAGCTGCTGTAGAATATGTTGAACAGGGTTCATATATTATGAATGGGGGAAGAGGTTTTTGAAGACGAGAGCTTCTTGACCCCACAGTTCGCCCCACAGTTATGATGTCTTTAAATTCCATGTCTCATGTGGGATCGGGGTTAGTTTAGTCCCGACAAGCGAAGAGATCAACGGATGCAGATGAGTACCTAAGTTCTAGCGAAGTAAGAAGCATGGTCTGGGGAAGTAGATGAATTCGAGCGAAGCAAAACAACGGGATCTGGGGAAGAGCCCCAGCCGCCAAAGGCACAAGGAGACAAACGGATCCCTGGCTCAATACCACCATGTAGTTAGTATATTAATCATGTTTTCTAAAATAAAGACGTAACAGTGATTAACAAATTCAATCAATAATAATAACACATAGGTGAACCTAGAAAAGCTCACACATAAAGACCTTTGAAAGAAAAGAAGCGATAACATATTCAGAAAAAAACTAAAAGAAAAAAGAAACCGGGACAGAATTAAGTTGTTCTCATTTGAGAACGGAGACAACAAGCGTATACTTGTGAGAAATAAAAAGTCACAACAATGCTATATAGACAAGAATTATTATTGACGACTTCTTTTTTTTTTTCTTCTAATTTTTGCCCACTGGAACAGGAGGAGGAATACCACCAGGTCGAGGAGCAACTGATGAACTCGCTACACCCAAGGCAGCAGCATTGGCAGTAGCAGAAGATACTGCAGTTGAATCTTTCTCCTTTGAAGAATTTTCTTTAAGAGCAGTTAATTGCTTCTTACGAAACTCTTCATAATGAATGTGAGAAGTAGAATCAATAAGATCCTGTAAATGAGTTGAAATTAAGAAATTACGTAAAGATGAAAATTCACAATGAGATTCATCTTCAACATTAATAATTCCCCAACGATTCTTACGACCACGAATCTCATGACCATTGACATTAATAACTCGATCCGATCCTACAATAGCAAAAGGAATTTGTTGTCTAATTCTTTCATTCAATCGACGCTCATCATCATCATATTCATCATTTTCATAAGGATAAAGCTTTAGATTATGATAAGCAAATTCATTTTGAATCGCATGTTTAAATTCATTACGTTCATCTAAAGTTAATGAATCAGATTTTGCAATTACGGGTACAACATTAGCAATTTCAGTAAGTCTTTTAAGAACAACTATATCAATAGGTTTAAGACTATGACCAGTAGGTTGAATAAAAAATAAAACACAATGAACTCTAGTATCTTGTAAATACTTTTCACGATGAGCAGTTAACTCTCGTCGAAGATAATTTGATTGTTGATCTTTAATATATTTAACAATTGGATCCCAACATTTTTCATTATTGACTTGATCTCCATAACCAGGAGTATCAATAATATTAAGTTTAAGTCTCACCCCATTTTCTTGAACGACATGAGATACAACTTTAATTTCTGGAGTTCTTTCAACTGGTTCAAGGGCAGATTTACGACCGCTAGATTCGACTAATTGAGAAGCAAATAAAGTATTAATAAGAGTAGATTTACCCAATCCAGATTGACCAACTACCATGAGATTGAATTGGAATCCACGTTTAAGTAATCTTCTTTCAATTTGTGAAGTGATTGAATCAAATCCAACATGATTTGAAGGAGAGATGATTGCTACTTGTTCTGAATCCATATTGTTGAAATTATAAAAGAGGTAAAGGGGTTTCTAGGCATATAATGAAGCAATTTCTATAAAACACGAAACTGAAGGAAATTGAACACGTAAGAAGAACGTAAGAAGAACGTAAGAAGAATGTAAGAAGAACCTGATAAGACAGTTGTCAATTACCCGATTGATCGTACAATCTAAAAGCCAAATGATAGTATTAATCAACAGTCCACAATCTACAGAACAACTACAAAAGCCTGAATAAATTAATATCGCGTTTCTAAGAAGAGACAACAGAGTGAAACAGTGACTGAGAATTGAAGTGAGAGTGAAGTCAAAGTAAAAGAATCGGGACCTGAACGGGACAGCGTCACATTTAAATCAATGACGGCGGCAACTTTTCGCGTTTTCGTACGGCTGATATTGAGGGGCCCAGGGCCGGTGGGCCAGAGTGGAGAGAGTGGGCCGAGTGGGCCAGAGTGGGTCCAAAATAGCAACGCCAGCCGGTTGAGTTAACAAGCTATTAAAGTGTTGGGATAGGGTTTGTACCAAATACAAATAGATACATACTAACCCCTGAATTTCTTCGACCCGACTAACCCAATACAACAATGAAGAGCTCTCTCTAGCTGTCCCGTTGCTCATTTCTCCGAGTCCTTGGTTGTTATTAAGTGGCTTAGAGGGATAGTGAGAGTCATTAGTAAGATATTAGAACTCTTGTTAGAATCAAGAGTATCAGTAATATATAACTAATGTATTTTATCTATGCCGCTTGATTATCAATATTATTTACAAATAGTAGTCAACTTTGATTGGCAGTTTAGCCGTTACCATAAATGGTAGTTATTGTCGACACAGTTAGCTATATTGACAGGGTATTCGGTCTAGGACTAATATCAACTGACTAGCTAAAGTATTTCATAACCAATATAGAGAACTAGAACAGTAATAATAATAAGAGACAAGCACAATATAGACTTGCCATAGGGCAACGGTAATGAAGAAGTAGAGCAGCTTTTACATTATGATGGTATTAACCAGAGAGTCCTTTATAAGATTTCCAATGAAGGATGATTATTGATTACTAGGTTTCCTAGGTACCAATTTATTATTATTATTATTATTATTATTATTATTATTATTATTATTATTATTTATTAGAGAAATAAACCTTCATCCTATGCTGGAACCGCTTCAACCGCTTAATCAATGTTCTTTTTCAATTGTTTGTATTGCTTTTATGCAGTGTATAGGCAAGGCGGTTAACCGAATATAGTTTAGCCGCTTAATAACTTATGCCACGAACTGCAACTGGAGTCTGATTACAACTTTAAAGAGCCAACTTTAACTAAAATAACAGCCCACGGAACCATCACGCCCTTCTGACATTAGGGCCCTCTGTTAATTGAAGCTGGTAGAGAATATAACAAGGTGCTTTACGGCTACTCACCGAGATCGGCGAGATGGAAATACATATGGGTAAGGTTATATCACATGACTACTGAAAATTCTGGTTCACAAGTTTTAATTTGAAGTTCGTTGAACCTCATAAGATACAATCAATCAGTAGAGTCCATCCACCTGAAGTTTTCCCTAGATTTGACCAGATCATTTCCTTTCACAATTAACCAACCAACCAATCAATCAATCATCAATCAACCATCGTTGGTCAGGTTGTGTTAATATATTGGTCTCTCTCTTTCTTTGAGTTGTTTTCGATTCGATTATGTCATTATCAATATTTAGATCAACATTCAAAGGTCTTGGTTTACCAATAGGACTTCCAGGATTACCTGCACTACTCCCTCGTGGTTTAAATATTCCTGAAATTGGACTCGGTATTCGTTTAAGATTACCATTTCCCCAAGAGACTGAAAATAGTTCAGGTGAACAATCTAAACTCTCTGAAGGAATTTATTTGGCCGCTCCTAAGAAGAAACCATCGTATAGAAAACGACGTCAAAGACAGTTGGCTGGAAGCAAGCAAATCAAAGAACTTTTGAATCTTAATAGATGTCCTTCTTGTGGTCATTATAAACGTGCTCATACTTTATGTATGCATTGTGTAAAGGAAATTCAAACGGTATGGAAACTCCGTGACAGAGCTGAGGCCCTAGCCAAGCGTGAACCTGGTACTGTTTATGATGATAAAACAATTTCATCTATTGATCGACAGATTTTATATCCAGGTAAAAAGGAATCAGCTTATGATAAAAAACTTAAAGCTAAGGATGAGTATCTTTATAAGCGACCTAGAACTCTAGCAGTTCCTACTAAGACGGCGGCAAGGAAGTAGAAAATGCATTGAATAAAAAAACTACTTGTAAATATATATGTCAATGAAAATTTATTTTAATTTTCAGAATATCTAGCTTGATCCCCTTCCCTTCCCAGACCTTGTGGATGGGGCTTTTCCATAGACCCCATAGCTCGATTCTCTAGACCTCGATCTCACGTCTCCGGCGGATGGTGCATGACTCCAGTCTGGTGCAGTTCGTCTCACCCGCTCTGTCGTTTACTGGCTGCCTTAACCCTCGCAGTTACATTTGCCCGACTTCTGTTTACCGCGACTACGTCCCTGTTCCCCTTAAGGAGGGCGGGCTCCCATATACTGGGGAGACAGTATGGTGAATAATGGCTAAAACTACCCTACCAAAAACCACAAAGATGCCTGTTCCATAACATCGGCGTTGGGAGACGATCTGCTGGCAGAAGCCCAACCTGGCAAGAGGCAGTGGTAAAACGTAAGTCCACGGCACTAATGACATAAGTTTAACTCTTATTAGCGTTATTCCTCAACACCCCTCCGTCTGAGGAGGAGTGGGGTTGGGGAGGCGATCTACCGGCCAACTGACTCACTGTTGTTAGTGCAGATCGAAAGCACATATAAAGGAGGCTGTTCCCTCCAAAATATATTACTCTTTCTTTCTTTCTTTCTTTCTTTCTTTCCTCCTTGGCGCCTTTAGCGTCCAAAATTTTAAGAACTTGGTATAGATCAATAACACCGTCATTTGCGAGGCCGCTACTTCAATTTCGAAGTTTCCTAGCGGAATTATATATATGCTATGAATAAATTGCTATTTAGATCCCAATATAGGATCTATTACAGATCTCAAAGGTCTATCCTAATCTAAATATTAGGCGGATAAAACATACCAGTAACGTAATAAGTAGTTACAGAGACAAATAAGACTTCTAAGAGAATTATAATATATTGAAATATACGAAATAGAGATTGATTAAGATCAATAACCATGATCAAGTAATAAATAGTAAATAATTAAACCTTGTAATAAAAAACCCTTAGTTCTTACAAAATAATTGAGGCATGTCCGGCCGCACCGATTCGGACACGTACGTTACCGATGGAGATCAACATTAAATTTTTCAGCACGGCTGAAATAAATATCCAGATCTCCGGCTTCTGGGGCCTTGGTTATCATCTCTTTCTTATCTTATCGTATATTTATTTATTTATTTAATTGCTGAATGGAATTTGATGAAGTGTTGGTTTAATTCAAGTGAGAATTAGATTCTTGAATTATTTGTTTACCTTTTATGTTTTATTACAATGCCCGATCTTATTGATGTATCTAGAATCAGTAAGAAAAGACGAACTCATGGTTTAGATACCGTAGTCTCAAAACACCCACTTGGAGTATTGCCAAAAGGAAATGCGTTGATGATATTAGGCGGAGATGATAGAAAACTGAAATTAAAAACCATGGGCCCTTATTTTGGCCGATTATCAGACGAACTTATAATGAGTATTTTACAAGAAATTGAGAATCCATTGGATCTACTTCATATTGGTTATACATGTAAAGGGCTATATGCTTATTCCTGGTTTGATGAATTATGGAAATCACTGATGTATAATCAGAAGAAAATTCCGAGATTCTGGAGTGGTACTTGGCGTAGAACATTTTGGGAAATCGCTAATGATGATAAATATAAATTGGATAGTTCGTTGATAATTGATTGTACAGGAATAGTCTATTCCGATTTCTTATATCGGCCATTCCAATGTTCTCAGATGGATTATTCTAAATATATTGGTTCTGAAAAAGACATTATTCGAAGGCAGAATATTCATGTTTTCAATAATGAATCTGAAATTACTTTAGATAAATTCGATGGTGATGAGTGTTGGCATAACGAACCATTTATTGTAACTTTGAATCATCCAATTGCTAAATGGTCACTTAATGAACTTTTAAGTAGATTTGGTGATACAGTCTTTTATCAAGAATATATGAATTGGAAACTTTCTGTGTATGCTCAATACATGGCTGAAAACCAAGATGAGTCTCCATTATATCTATTCGATTGTAAATCAACTGCTTTAAAAAATTTGAATTATCAAGTTCCATTAGAAAACATATTTGGTAATGATAGGGATTTCTTTGAACTCTTCGGACCCGAATTAAGACCGGATCATCGATGGCTTATTATTGGTTGCGATAAAAGTGGATCAGGGTTTCATAAAGACCCTAATGGAACCAGTGCTTGGAATTCTATTATCAGTGGAGGAGCTAAATATTGGATCATGTTCCCACCTGATTCACCACCTCCAGGAGTCAGTACTGATGGAGAATTAGAGAGTGAAGTTACTGCACCTATATCAGTAGCCGAATGGTTTCTTGGTGGATTTTATAATCAAGCAAAATTACAATGTGATTTTTATGAAGGTATATCTTATCCAGGTCAAGTAATGTACGTTCCAGCAGGTTGGTGGCATTTAGTAGTAAATCTTGATACATCGATAGCTATGACTGGTAATTTTGTCCCTCTTCCAAAACTTCCATTTGTACTTGATTTTTTAAAGAATAAATCGGAACAAATCAGTGGATTCAAAGATGATACTATATTATGTGAAGATATTTTTAATAAATTGCAGCAACTTATCCGAAAACATTCCCCAGGAATTCTGGAAACTGCATTAGATGGTATGATAAAACTTGAAAATGCTCGAAAGAATAGAGGGAAATGGCAAACTTTAGTTGACAGTTCTGAGGCTCAAGGATTTTCTTTTGGTTTCGGTGATGAAGAAGAATAGATGCTGGTACAGATGTCTCTCCGACAGTTGATGTGTGCTGATTATCTCGGTTTGATCGTATCCCTACGGCGGCTTGGTTTCAGCTATGGAGGCTCATTGCATAATGATTCGCTCGTGGTTAAAATAAGCCTATC
>JAJMIF010000147.1:0-53679 GCA_030583505.1 Sugiyamaella castrensis
ACTCAAACCTTGAGGGGAATCCGACCTCTATTTATATTTCAACTCCAGGGCGGCAAACCCGGATACCTTGGGTGGCGAAGCTTCTAGATGATTCTTTATCAGCTGACTCATCAGTTGATCCTCATCAACTCATCTATTCTAAACTCTTCGATGATGTTCTCAGTGGATCGGATAAGCGGATACTCCGTTATCCACAACAGTAACTACTAACTACTAACAAACACTAACAGACACTAACTGTCACAGAGTCACTGATGCGAACCCTCGAGGGTAGAGTCCCATCCTCGAAAAGCGCTACCACTCCTTCTCTCTGTTTTTGCTGGGGCATAGCCCTAGACCCTAAGACCCATTGCTACATTTCAAACAGAATTAATTTCCAGTTTCTCGAGCGGAACAAGAGCAAAGCACCGCCGGAAGCCCCAGCCGCTGGTGGTAAACCACAGGACCCCTATGTATACGTACATGCATGAAGAAAGCATACGGCTGCATAACATATTTTGTGGTGGTACAATTGGTGCTAACCGGTCGATACAGCTAAATTGACAGCTAGGGCATTCGGACTAATATATAAATATAGCAACTGACTAGCTAAAAGGTAGTAAAAAGTCGGGAATAGCACAAGGTGGTAATCCTTCTGTATTTCATATTCAAGATAGAATCTGATAGAGAACTAGAACAATAATAAGAATAAGAGACAAACACAAATAGTATATATAGACTTGCCATTAGGGAATGGGTAGAGAAGAAGAAGTAGAGGGTCCACTACAATGTGAGAGTTCGTATAACTGGTCATTTTTGAGTCTTAGACCTTGGATTCTAGGATTTACCCTAAACTCAATTACAAGGAAAGGTTTATATCCTCGTTTTCCCCAGAGTTAGTGTTACCTTCTTCGAATCTTCTTGTTCTGAATTCAATCTTTTTAAGGTTAATTGGTTCTGTAGTTTACTAAGGTACTCTAGTCGGTACCGTATAAACTCAGTTCACCTTGTATATGTTTGCTAACATAGTGCCATGTAAAAGAATAGTAACTTATAAAAGAATAGGTTATGATCTGATATAAGAATATACCTTATCAAGATAACTTAATCGATATATATGTTTGACCTCTACAATCCCATCATCTCCCTCTCTGATCTACAGATAGATCTCTATTTTAATTATGAGCTATTTGGATCAATTGACAGATGTTTTCGCTGAGTTTATAGTAGTAGGAGATGAGGTCCATGAAGATCAGACCATCATGAAGGTTTCTGATCTTAGTAAAGCAATCGACTTATTAGGATTACCAAATGATGAGAAAAATGTCATTAATTTCGTATTGAAACTAGATCCTCAAAATACCGGGTATATACAATTTGAAAAATATTTAGATGTAATGGGGAAAGTGTTGGAGAATCAACAAACGAAATTATTAGAAATTCCGAGAAGCCAGGAGACAGCTGGTCCATCTCGACAAGAAGCTGTTGGTATCCAGGAAGACAACTACGATTCTAATAATAATGACAATGCCAGAGACCATGATTCTAATGATGGTGGATTTCTTCCTGATAGTTCAGATAATTACTCACCATCATCAGATGAAGGAGGCGGTTTTGTAATCAATGAAAATGACGAGGAGTCTAACCAAAGTACGAACTTGCAGGAATCAGATACCGTAGATTCTGCATATCAACAAAAAGTAAAAGAGGCGTTCTTATTGTTTACAAATGGAAAAGATAGACCAATAACTCTTCATGATTTGAGAAGAATATCTAATGAAGTTAAAGATACTGCTACTGATGAACAACTGCGAGATATGCTGGCTTTATCCTCTGATGGTCGTCATGTAGCTTTAGGGTCTTTTGCTGATATTATGAGACAAGCCAATGCCATATAGACCCCAGAGCCCGTTGCTCGCTTCGCTATTACCTTGAGAGCTGAAAGTGAGAGATGTTTCGCATGAGGGAATGAGGATCACTCAGTGCCTCAGATGTGCATGAGCTGGCGTAGAGTCCAGCCGCCGTTTTTACGATTATGGGTCTGGGGAAGCGTTTCAACTCATTGTCATATACAATATTTTTTTTGTTTATATGATTACGGGCAGTTAGTTCTTCTTCTCTAAAAGAAAATACAACATGAAATACAACAGTTTTATTCTAGATAATATGCTTTGATCTGAAATAAGTACGCAAATAATAAATTTGCCATACTCCTAGAGATAATAAAGATACAATGATTCCTACTGAGAAATATTTAACACGACGATTTGTAGATTCATTAGTATCACGTAAACGTGTTTCACGAATCTTTAAATATTCTAATTCTTTAAGAATTTCATCGGTTTGTTCTTCTATACGTCTTAATTCCACTTCAGTAGGTTTAAGTTTCTCAGCAGCTTGAACAGCATTCCAATCACGAGCATTAGCACCAATTTCTACATCCAATTCAATATTTCTTTTAATTGAACCACCAGATCCACTACGTGCATTAATATTTTCAAAGCAAATATCAAAAGCTGCATCAACATGAGGAGTGAATGCTAGACGAACATCACCAACCACATCTTTTTTTCTACCATATTCATTATTTTTATTATCTTTAATATAAACATTCAATTGTTGACCATCACCAGCATAACCATCTGATTTGACATTAACCACAACCAGAGTATCTTTAGAAACGAAATCACGAATACAACGAGGTAAAGTACCTTGTGGAGCGGAATCGACTGAAAATTTTACTGCTGTTACTGATTGAAATAAGAAAACATACAAGAAAAGAGTACTTAATAATGTAGGTGGCGATGTATGGAATTTCATTTTATATAATTAGATGTGATCTTATAATAATTGACTTAGAAACTTCACAAGAGTCTTCACAGATCACTTGATAAATCAAAAAAAAAAATTTACACCTTATATCCTCGGCCAATTCTTGCTAGAACAGAACGCAGATAAGATCGAGATCGAGATCAAGATGATGATGGGGATGGAGATGGAGAAGTCAAAGTTTTCAAAGATGAATTCAGGATAAAGTTAGAGATGAGGTGGAGGTGGAGAAGTAAGCCCTTACGTGTTCGAAGGTTTCGTGAATCGGGGTCAGGGTTATACATTTTCATGTATAAGTGGTTCTTTTATACTAGCTAGACGGAACGGTTCTGGGCTACGCTCGAGAGACGGCGGCAAAATCCAAAGTATCGAAATGAAAAGAACTTCGAGTAAGTGTCATTCATTCTATTAGTATCTAAGTTGGAATTAGACCCACTCAGGTCTGACTGGTCCTAATGTGTTACTGTATTTACGTCAGCCGAGTTCGAATATCCGCCTGTAAACATTTTGTTTTTGAAATAAAACTGGATTTAAAACAAGAAAAGAATAGGTTTAAAGAAATTAACTGAAAATAAATGTTTATTATTTGTCACTAAAGTAGTTATTTCTAGGAAAAATTTCGGAGAAGTGCCATTTGGCTCCTCCTTGTGAATTCCTTTACCAGCATATGCACTGAATTTTTTTTTTATCTACGGCCCAACTGTCCGCCTGAGCTTAGCTAACCGTAGCTCTGCATAGCCGTGGCTAGGATTCCTAGAGTACCAAATTATTATTATTATTATTATTATTATTATTATTATTATTATTATTATTATTATTATTATTATTTTTATCTATTTCGACGATCTTTTCGATTGATGAAGACTCAAGAAGTGATGAGGTGACTCTCTTTTCAACGCCTAATACCACTCCCTCCGATATAGCGACACCAATAGCAGTTGATCCGAGTTTAATTGCTTCAAGAGAATATTCCACTTGGAACAATCGTCCTTCAGGAGAGAAAGTAAATCGAAATAATATATGCTATGGGACTATAATAAGAAGTAATAATATCAAATATAAAAGTAGGCCATATAATATTATAATTCCACGTGAACAATAGTAACTTATAAAAGAATAGCCTATGGGGAGTGGACTTGTCCATATCGCACCTTTTGTTCGACTGTGTCAACGTGCAAGAGGAGACAACCCTCCTGAGAAACTGGGGGCGACAAGATCGCCGTCGGACGGTCTCCGTCACCTCGCGTCTTTTCTCAAGAAATTTCTTTGACGCAATATGCTACTCTCAGACTCGTTCCGTAATCCTGCTGGACCAGTGCTGGTTGTTTTAGTACCTTTTTATTTTTTACCCCCTGGGTTTTTTAGCGTTAGTTGTTTTTCCAGTGCCATGAAGTAAATGCTTGAGCCACCAAAGGATCAGAAGTAGCATGCAGGAACCAAATTGAATAGTTAGAGATCATCATGTCAAATTATATATAGTGCGCTTAACAGTCCGGCTGAGCTTATCTAAATTAAAGCTGTATTATGCTAACTGTAGCTCTGCTTAGCCGTGGCTAGATTCCGGTACCAATTCATTATTATTATTATTATTATTTTCCCCAAAGAACGCGTGAGAAGATAAAAAAAAAAAGTGAGACTGTCCTAAGCTCAAATAATATCTTAGATTCCTGGAAAAAGTGTGGTCTATCTACCGTGGATTTGCAACTAGTTCTCGACACGCTGTTTCAGAACACAACAACTTACTAAATAGAAGTCCTTAATTGTGATTCTACCTAGCCCCAGACACCCTAGCTCTCGCTCTTCTCGAAATGTTTAAGTGTTATCTACTTGTTTGCCTCAAGCGTGTGGTCTGGAGCCACCCCGTCTACGCCCTCAGCTGGCGGAGGCTAACCCGAGCATAAGAAGTACAGCCTCTGGAGGGCCAACATTCATATAGGGAAATATACCCTAATGTTGGAAACGAAAATCTAATTGCCCAATCACTATAAAGGGAGAAAATATGTGAGAAAAAGACGGATCACTCTAAACAGATGATATTAATATCACTATATAGAGATGAAAGATCACTATCACTATAGATAGAATACTAGATTGCTCAGCGAAGATAATTATTACTATAGAGAGATTTTACTTTATTTCAGCCAAGATAGCAATCACTATAGAGAATATCAGATTATTTGGTGAAATTCATTATCACTATAATGAGAATATTTAACAAAATCAGTGACTTAAATTTTAATTTTTTTTTTATTTTTTTTTTATTTTTTTTTGGTATTTGATTGTTATCTTTGTCTTCTTTCTTTCTTCTTTTTTTTTTTTTTCCTTGAACTTGATCGATTTGACTTTTAATCTTTAACTATTTATATATATAGATAGTTTTAGTAAGCAAAAATCATCACATCTTATATACTTGTGAAAGGGATTAATTACTGGTATAATTATCTTCACTTGTCTCGTCTAGATCGAAAAGAAGATTTACAAAAATTTGTTTGCTTATTATATTTATTGTCCAATTTTACAATGGCAATCGTTTCTTCTTCAAAAGCTAAAAGAGATGCTAAAAAAGCAGAAAGAGCTGCTTTGAAAAAAGATAAATCGGCTGGATCAACTGGAACTTCAACTCCTGTTAATGATTCTGAATATAATTCCGGCACTGAATCAGATGCTACTACTGCTTCTGCTGCTGCCACTGCTGCTACTACTGAAAAACTTCAGAAGTTAAAACTTCAAGAAGATAAACATGGAATATCGGATCGTGTTACTACCGGAGTTTTAGCCAGTTTACCTACTTCTCGTGATGTTAAAATCGGTGCTGTTTCATTAGTGTTTCATGGAAAAGTTCTTCTTCAAGATTCTACTTTAGAATTGAATTTTGGTCGTCGATATGGTCTTTTAGGTGAAAATGGCTGTGGTAAATCTACTTTCTTAAAAGCTATTGCTGCAAGAGAATATCCTATTCCTGAATCAATTGATATCTATCTTTTAAATGAACCTGCTGAGCCTTCAGAATTTTCTGCTTTAGAATGGGTTGTTCATGAAGCTGAAAACGAATTAAAAAGATTAGAAGCTCTTGTAGAAGATATTATAGAAAGAGAAGGTCCTGAAAATCCTACTTTGGATGATTTATATGAAAGAATCGATGAAATGGACCCTGCTACTTTCGAAGTTCGTGCTTCTGTAATTCTTAATGGTTTAGGATTTAATAGTAAAACTATTACTAAAAAGACTAAAGATATGTCTGGCGGTTGGAAAATGAGAGTTGCTCTTGCTAAAGCTCTTTTTGTTAAACCAACTCTTTTATTACTTGATGATCCTACTGCTCATTTAGATTTAGAAGCTTGTGTTTGGTTAGAAGAATATCTTAAAAGATTCGATAGAACTCTTGTTTTAGTTTCTCATTCAATGGATTTCCTTAATGGTGTATGTACAAACATGATTGATATGAGACAAAGAAAACTTAATATTTATGGTGGTAACTATGATTCTTATATTAAAACACGAGCTGAATTGGAAACAAATCAAATGAAGCAGTATGCTAAACAACAAGAAGAAATCGCTCATATTAAGAAATTCATTGCTTCGGCTGGTACTTATGCTAATTTAGTTCGACAGGCTAAATCTAGACAAAAGATTTTAGATAAGATGGAAGCCGATGGTCTTATTGAAAAAGTTCAACCCGATAAGGTATTTTCTTTTAGATTCCCTGATGTGGAGAAATTACCCCCCCCTGTTTTATCATTTGATGATGTTAGTTTCTCTTATTCAGGTAAAGCTCAAGATAATTTATATGAACATTTAAATTTCGGTGTAGATATGGATTCTCGTATTGCTCTTGTTGGACCTAATGGTGTTGGTAAATCCACTTTATTAAAAATCATGACTGGTGCTCTTCAGCCAACTTCTGGTAGAGTTTCAAGACATAGTCATCTTAAGATTGGTGTTTATTCACAACATTCGGCTGATCAACTTGATTTGACTAAGAGTTCCTTGGAATTCGTTCGTGATAAATATCCAAAAATTTCTCAAGATTTCCAATATTGGCGTCAACAATTAGGACGGTATGGTCTTACTGGTGAAGGCCAAACCGCTTTAATGGGTACATTATCCGAAGGTCAAAGATCTCGTGTTGTGTTTGCTTTATTAGCAATTGAAGCACCAAATATGATCTTACTAGACGAACCTACAAATGGTTTAGATATTCCTACTATTGATTCACTTGCTGATGCTATTAATGCATTTGCTGGTGGTGTGGTTGTCGTGTCGCACGATTTCCGTTTACTTGATAAAGTAGCAAAAGATATCTATGTATGTGAGAATAAGACTGCTACTAGATGGGATGATTCTATCTTGGCTTATAAGAGTAAGCTTGCAAAGAAGATTGTTCTCTAGAAAGGAAAAAGAATATTGGTAACATTGTTTTATCCTGTTCGTTTGTCTTTTCTAATTTTGTTCTATTTTTAGTTTTTCTTTCTTTACTTGTGTTATCTTTTAATTTCATATATAGAGAACCTGCAATTATAGAGATGTGTGTAGCAATAAAGTGGCTATTCCAAGTTAATTTAATTTATATTCATATCATTTCGTTAGACTGCCGGTGCAAACGCGACCTAGTTGTTCGGCTGTGAAGTGTGTCCCCGGTACGCCCAGGAGTACATAATATATAAATCAATTTATTTTCTTAACAATGCTGACTGGAATAGGCATGTACAACAACTGCCGTAGCAGTTTGGATATTCATAGATCGAACAACACCAACCTGCTTAATTTCAACACAGAAATCAAGCTCAGCTAATAATTGACCAGGAATACCGAATTTCTCTTTGCCAAGAAGTAATAGGGTTTTCAAGGGAAATTTCAAATCAGAATTCAATTGAACACTATTATCTGTTTGCTCCAGACCAACTAAGGTATACCCATCTTTTTTCATTTTCCTTAAATAATTGACTATATCTTCTTCTTTTACTTCTTTTATAGGCATCCACTGTTCAGCAGTGACTGCTACATTCTTGAAGTTTGGGTTTTTAGCAACAGATATATCATTTAGACAGAGCAACTTTGCACCGAGAACATCACATAAACGGCAGATACCACCTAAATTCGGCGCCTTGTCAACCAAACTAGCTAAAACAATCATTTCTCCACGGTGAACTTTAACTATCCGTTCATCACTCATACTATCAACAACCGTAGAAGACCACGCTCCGCTTTTCGTTTGTAGGAAACTTCTTGATTCCTCGCTGGTGGTAGATGTAGAAGTTGAAATTGAAATTGGGATAGCATTAATCTGAGTTTCAGGTTGAAAAGGAGGATACATATCGTTATTAGGAGGATGAGGAGATATTATTCTTGATTCTTCATTGTCATTCCCAATAGGAAATGCATATTTGCGAAATTCCTCTTCCCCGATAGCCTGCAGCCGCCGATCAGAGACTCGTCTAAGAACACCTCCACATATGCCTACCAAGTTCAAATCATCTCCCAAATCCCACGTAATCTGATCTCCTGTCCTGAATTGTGGAACGTCCTTTGTAGATGGAGCGGCGATTTCAGCAATCGCATGAATCAAAAGCTCATGCTCCTTAACGAGATGTCTGAATTTCGGGTCCTTTCCAAGGTTCTTACTGATCGAATAAAGTAGAGAAACAGAGCTATGTCGTATTGCTGCCCTGCTACTTGATGACAGAGCAATAATACAGTCGAGATATTTATTATAATAATTCTTGACCACATCAGTGCTGATATTTGAATTTGGTTTGTCCTTCTGTTTTCTAAGAGCTGTGCAAACTATCAATCCTATTCGAGATAACGACAGTATAACCCGAGGTTCATAATCATAACTGGATTGAAATGGGTCAAATATTATTTCATCACCAAGAAGATCAGAGTCAAAGGTTTCAGCTATTTGTCGAACTATTATATCAGCAATAATCCACTCAATATATACCCTTACTACTGGTGAAGGCTCCTGATCTAAAGCAGAAACAAGATTTTCCCGCACTACACCGATCAACTGAACAACAGGCAACCACTTTGTGAGTAAAAGCAATATTTGATAGCACTGAATTCGGATAAACTCTTCTTTGCCATCACTTCGCCTTAAAACACTGAAGATATGATACTTTGGCGATGTCAGAAGATATTGAAATATGGCAGACCGATTATCTAATTTGAAAGAGTTCGACAAACTGAAATACAAGATACATCTGACTCGTGTTGCTATTTCATCTGTAGTACCATAAGAGGTATGAAGAAGATGATGATGATATTGATATGAATGCTCGGTGACTTCTTTCTGTAACAAGGATCCAATAACTTCCTCAAGGTGAAAAAGATGGTCGTCAATTTGTGACTGGGTATGAGCAGCTATTAACACTTTTCCGATCCAAATTCTATTTCGGTTCTTCACAAGTACTTCCGTTAAGCTTGGAAGAAGCTCTCTACGCGCAAAGCTTTGTTCGATCACTGATTCAGCAATCTCCTCCAATACACTAATGATTTCCGGTATATCATCCAGTTCAACAACATTAACATGAAATACTGTCTCTATGATTCTTTTGTGTAAGTCTCTTTCAGATGCTACAAGTCTCTCATCTACAACGGTAAACCATGTAGAGTGAAGGAATTTGGCAACTTCTTTAGAATTGGCCCGCAATATATTTCTGTCCAAATGTACGATCATCTTATAAAGCAAACTGCAGATATTATATCTTAGTTGATATGAAGAAATAGATTGGAAATGAAGCTCGTATATTGATAGAGCAGTTTTTGAGAACAAGGATGAAGCGTCCCGAGTAATGAGCTCGTGGTCGTATAATGTCATGGCTTTATAAGCAGAAGTAATGCTTTCTTCTCTCATGGATTTATCTAAAGTTTTAAAACTGTCATCTTCAGTAATAAAGTAGAAAAGCTTGCCTATTAGACCATCATCTATTAAAGAGCATATCTTAAATGAATTTCTCAAGACTATATATTCTGTTTGTTCTAGAAAAGATACATCCTCTGTCTTTGGAATTTCTTTACCATACCAGGGTATTTGAGCAATCAAACCACGTAAGGCTCTATCATCTTCTGGTGTGATTTGTTTCTGTTTGAACAAAGCTTCAACTTTCGAAAAGAATCTATTCCGAAAATTCAAATACACATTTTCATCTGCCGTATAGCCATCAGAATATTTCGTCATTAATAATGAACAAAGTTGTTCAAGAGATAGATCGTTTATAGGATCCGGAAGGGTGATTTTCTCGGAGAGAGGATCTAAAGTAGACTCCGCCCTCTCCAGTTCATGAACTATTGATATAAATAGGATAATTTCTAATTGGTCCACAAGACTTTTAAATTCAGATACCTTGTCATGTTTAATTAACAACCTGGCAATTCTTTCAAACATGCTCTCGTTACTACCTTGGTACAAAGTCCATTCCGATCCAAAAATTCCTAGATAATACAGCCAAGATTTAAGGTCGATTTTCTCAATATCGACAGAGAATAAAATTTGAGTATAAAAAAAGAAGAAGCACCGTTTTCTCAAAGTAGATTCAACAGTAGCACTTTCCAGCTTATACAGCAAGTTAATTTCATTCTGTCCTAATATTTGTCGACCTTGAAGGCCAGATCTGAGGCCATGAACAATATATAACCTAGCTGGATCAAATGATCTTCGATTATCATATAGGAATGATAAGATATGTCCGGACATAGAAATTGCGTCACTATCATCTAAAGATTTTAATAGACGGCAAATAAATTGTGACAGGAGATTAGCATGCTGACAAGAATATTTTCGTTCATTGGTCTCAATAGTAATGAAATTAGGAGCTTGAATGGCAGATCTCAATACATCGTCAGTGACAAAAGAAGGTTTATACTTGAAAACAGACAAATCTCTTTGTTCCATAGATAAAATCACCCCACACACAAATTTTCTAATTGGTTCTAATGAAGAATTAAGTGCAGCCGATAATAAAGAAATCGCCCAAACAGATGGAATTTTAGATTCTTTACCCAATATATTCATAATATCAACCACCGAATCCTGAGTTTGATTAAGTGAAGTATCAATAGATACAATTTCGACTAGTGTAATATATCTATTCCATTGAGATAAATATTTTTCTTTATTGTCGGAAATATCCCAAACCACAAAATCATTGTCAACAGTATTTTTCATATCCGTCAATCGAATCAACGATCGAGAAAGAATACGAAGACAATACTTCTTGCAGTCAGATGATTTAACATTTAGTCCTTGTTGCAGTAACATCCAGTAGTGATTATTTTGAAATAATGACTGAAAATAATCATTGTCATTATCATTGCCAACCCAACGAAGCCAAATTCTATATGCTGAATGTAAACGATTCAGAGCCTCATTACCTCTTCGGTTATTATTACTGAGAATCTTATCATCAATATTAAAATTACTGAGTTTTGTGCGGGAAGCTAATAATTCAGAATAAGATATTAATTGTTGAATATGGGACCATAAAAGTTGTGGGTTTTGGATTCTATCAACAGTCGACATATATTGACATATGACCTTAGATGCAAATGAAGACAGCTGGGAACTGCCGGATTGCAATTTCTCGAAAAGACATTTTTCAAGAGCGGGAAGTAAATCGGATACAAACACAGGAACTTGAAGAAAGATATAATATAGTAGGTTTAAGTAAATAACTGATTCATCATTTTGTCCCTCATAATAGCTATTGTCATCGTCGTTAATGGGCTTGCTAAGGCAATCGATAGCACAATCCAGAACAAAATTTTGAAAGTCGGGAATATCTCTGAAAAGAGAAGCAACAATTTTACCAAGTTTTTCGGGGGATTCTCGAGGATTATGAATATATTTGATGAACTGTAATTGTAGGTCATCCACGATGGTCTAGAGAAAGCAGAAATGTTAGCACACCGGAGGTCGCCTAATAGAATAAAATTAGTTTTCTTACCTTCCAATCTTCTAATGCTTTACCACTATCAACTTTGCGATTCTTATAAATATCAGCTAAAACATTGCTTAATGTTTCAGCAGAAGTTTGGCTATTTTCTGAATTGAAAATATTTGAAACTAAATTTCGAGCTATATCACATTGAGTATTTTCATCGAGACTAGCTAGTATCGGTCCTAAAGACAATGAAGTAGCAGACATTTTGTTATAAAGTCATGGAGAGAATTTTCCTTCAACAAAAACTACTATATCCAAACAAAGAAATGGAATCAGGCAGTTGATTCTGACAAAGTAAATATCGGAGACGTTAAGTTCCGTGAAGAATCTGGCCTGACAGATCCTAATTGAGTTTAAATTTTTAAGGTTTGAAAAAAACTCCAATTAGGAAATACACCTAACCTTGATAATTGATATGGGGTGTTTGCATTAGATAGCTAAGAGTGAAACTATGTTTGTTAGCGTAGAATAGAATAATTAGAAACTGTTCGAAACCTGAATTCACAGAGAAATTTCCAACGCTTTTACTATAGGTTGTTAACGTTAACGTTAACAGTTTAAGTTAGAACTTAATAGGATGAGAGTTAACCTATTATAACTGTTGGTCAACAGTTAACTCTATCACGTTAAGGGGTCTAAGTAGACCGCATATCATAGCATCAATTAACGGTTAGTCATTAATTAAAATCTGCTTCGTCCGAATCCTCCAAAGTTAACGTTAATTTGCAACCACTTTTTAAAGGTACCAAGCTTGACCTCGTTACTGGTGATAGAAAACATAAAGTTATTATAAGCCATTAATCATTCAACTTACTGTACATCGTGGTTATCAATCTCATGCGCCTATTTGGAAAGGATTTGGCGTAGCCGTGTGGCTCACGGTACGTATGTGTTATCTGGTTAGTTGATATTCATAATATCGTTAATATTATATCGATTACATTTAAATTAGGGCTCGGCACGAATTGGGCGAATGCATAAGCAGATTCGCGAATATTCGATTCGTGGCAATTCGTGGCGAATATGCGAATGCACGCACGAATGCGAATGGGCATACGAAATTCGCGAATATTCGTCACGTGATGTTATATGATTGATATCCTCTAGAGGAAGGCTTTGGCGATGGTTTTTGAGCCTCAGGAGGGTTTTCCTGCGCCATTAAGTGGTGAATTCAGGGCTGGAATCTAGAAACTGAACGAAACAAACTTATATTGAAATTACGTAAGCAATCCAGTGTCCCACGTATTCTTTGGAGGGCGAGGATCGAAGTAGATTTAATAAATAAATCAATAATAATATAATATACTTTTTTTTTGATATAGCCAGGGGTCTATGCTCGGCCGCTGGAGGCAAACGATAAGAGCTAGGTGTCTGGAACGCCAGCGTCTCGGTAACCTGTTAACTCCTGCAGTACTGCAATGTTAAGGTTAATGTTATTCATTTTATATAACTTGTTACGATGTACATATAACTTACTTGAGGTTATTTTTTACTTAACGTTAAGTTAACGATTAAGTTACGTTAACGTTAACTTCACTTGTTAACTTAAAAAACGTTAGCTTGACGGCAGTGAGTTTAAAAAAGGGGGTTAAATCGGACTAGAGACCACTGAAGTTAACGTTAACTTGTTAAAAGACCTCCAGGATTCAGGCTCTTATCCACTCAACTAACTTAACAACATTTGAATTCTGAATTATTTCAAATACATAATTAAATGCAAAGTGGTTATAGTAGGAACATTGTAAATATATCAATTCTATTTGTTTTTCCTTCTGTACTGTATAACGCGAATCAACGAATATTCGCGAATATATTCGCGAATGCCGAAGACGCCACCTGCACGAATGACGACGCCTATACCTGCGAATGCGAATAAGCCGTTTATTCGCGAATTTGCATTCGTGCCGAGCCATATGTAACATTTTATATTCTTATTTTTTTCTATCTTTTCTATTCTTTCATTAACTAAATTTATTATATTATTGTATTTGACGTACTCGCTTTTGTCGTTACCGCACTATTAAGGTAGACAGGCTATCGCCGGGTAATTCTTCTTGCGAATAGGCCGCCTGGAACTCATAGTGGATCATTTCTGACACTACAGATTTGGTGCAGAGAGGGGCCTTTTTGTGGTCAACAAATACGTGTAGTAGGGTATGATACTAAAAATACAGTAAGACACTAGCTGAACTAGTGCCGTACACTACTAGTTCCGTACACTACACAAAATTATATCATTCATGATTACAATGAAGTTACAGTGTTATAGCTTTTTTTGCATATTATCCTTATTAAGCACAATTAAAGGAAAATTACTAAAAGAAATCGAATATGTTTCTACTCTAATTAAAGAGTTTGATCCTGTACCAGATAAGAGTTCTAACATAATTTCATTCCTTGATTACCCTAACCACTATCGATAACCTTATTTTTTCGTGAAATGTCATCCTGCAAAGGGACACCTCTTTCTCACTTATATAGTCCCCCACGGGTTCAACCTCGAGAACTCAGAGGAGCGAGATATAACCTCCAGAAGCCATTTGTTTTTTTGCTTCCGGAGACTAGTGTGCTACCTCATTAGTTTTGCTCGACGTTACGGCCGCTTCACCCGACGACACGCTCTGTAAGTTTTCATGTTTCTTCTGAAGGGAAAAACTTAACTTGTCGACGCGAGGCTGTGTGTGTTAAACTTGATGAAAAAAATCCTGCCAGTGATATTAGGAAAATACTCAAAATTCAAATATTGATGATATTGATTAAATAACTTTTATAATGATTACAAAAAAAAAATAACTTGACGCTTTCTCAGCGTTCTCCACAATTATATCGAACACACTCACTACAATAACATAGGAATAAATAGAAATCAAATCCCTACTCCGCATTCTCAGCCGAATCTCTTGCTTGCCATTTTTCATTTAATTCCCTAACTCTATTTTCCATCTGAAGCCTTGATATTTCCTTCTCCAGGGCAAGCTTCTGTTCGTTAAGGGCATATTTCTCGTCTTTGCAAGCAAAAAGTCGCTCATTGGAGAACAAAAGGTTTCTGTTGTTTTCCTTACCGTTATTGTTATTGTTGTCGTTGATAGCTGACAACATTTTGTCATTGATAGCTGGCAGCATGTTGTCGTTGATAGCTGACAACATTTTGTCATTGATAGCTGGCAGCATGTTGTCGTTGATAGCTGACAACATTTTGTCATTGATAGCTGGCAGCATGTTGTCGTTGATAGCTGACAGCATGTCGCTCGCACTATCGTTGGTCTGTAGAAGTTAGTATTTTGCCGAAATCATATAAGCAGAACCAAAAATGTCATCAAGTATACTTACGCATTCCCTATTATAAGTCAGCACCAAAAGAAAAACCAGGATCATCGTTTTCTTATCAAAAATTTTATCAGCGCAAAATAAACCAAAACTTTTGATACTGGAAATGATCTTGATCCAAGTATTAACTTCTGCAATGACATTGCTGGAGGCTGCCCCTTCCATTCTAGTTGATGGAGCAGTGGGATCAGGTGGTGGAGCAGGGGGATCAGTGGGATCAGTTGGTGGTGGTGGTGGTGGAGCATTGGGATCAGTTGGTGGTGGAGGTGGTGGTGGAGCATTGGGATCAGTTGTTGGTGGTGGTGGTGGTGGAGCATTGGGATCAGTTGGTGGTGGTGGTGGTGGTGGTTGAGCATTGGGATCAGTTGGCGGTGGTGGTGATGGTGGTGGTGGTGATGGTGATGGTGATGGTGGTGGTGATGGTGATGGTGATGGTGGTGGTGGTGATGGTGGTGGTGGTGGTGGTGGAGCAGAGGGATCAGTCAGAGACTTTGTTCTACTTTTCTTATTAGAATTTGATGATGGATATAATACTCGGTAACGATTGGAATCAGCCATGATTATTTCTTGATAAACAGGAGGAGTACTAGAGAAGGAATGGGTCGGAACATTGCGCTTATATATCCCATCTATCTCAAGAACACCTTCGTGTAAGCTAGAATGTTGTAGCTGTTCGGAGTAGGGATCGACTTGATCGACGTCATCGACGTCATTGCCCCGATTAACCTTAACTACGACCCAGTTGTTGTCGTTATCGAAAGCAGGCATACCTTCAGAATGTCGTGGATGCAGTTGAAGAGAGAAAGAGGGACAGAGACAAAGAAATTGAAAATAAATTTTAAAGGAAGTGAAAGATATTCGTCAAACTCTTTCAGTAAATTTGACTTTATAATAAAAGTTATGGGACTGAAAGATCCCATAAAAATAGAGAGTTACGGTTACAGGACTGGGCTATTCCAGCAAACCACACCAGAGGGGCCAGGGCCAACACACACGCAGAGTGGTACGGGGGTACAACCTTACAATATCGGCTGGATATACAAGGTTCGGTATATACATCTACCGAGGGCCAGAGACCTGGAGTTGTGCCCTAGCTATCCGAGGCAAACAGGGATCCAACACAAACGGAAAGTGGTACAGAGGGTAAAGCCTCGGCCGGATTTACAAGGAGGGGGTATGACTATCTATCCGCTGAATAGATAGACGGGGACTGGGACTAGCCGCTAGAGGCAATCTGGGAATCTGGGATGATCGCGTTGTGAAAAAAAAAAAAAGAAAAAAAACATAGCTCATAATGGGAACGACTTATGATGAGAAACATGTCAGATAATAATAGAGAGCTTTGTTAATCAACAAGTCATTTGCTGTAGCACCGAAGATGATTATTCATATTGGATTAGCAATAGATTTTACCTTTTCTGGCTTATACTGAATACCAACGATTGACACACTATATGAATTTGTCTCCTATATTTCCTCAAATAATTAGGAAGATCTGATAGATAGTTGATTTGCAGCTTGTGCTTTCCTCGGGAAGCCGCTAAGATGTTCTACAGCTCTCCCCAAACTGCCGCTACTTCCAGAACCCTATCAGCCGAAAAAAAAAGTCCTGATTTTCGACTCAGACAATGATACATTAGCAGTGGAGAGTTGCCCCACTTGCAGATATATGGATCCCTGTAACGCGCGGGCTTTAACAGTATTTCTAGTCTCTGACTTTCTGTTGAACATACTCTCTGTTGAACAAAATTGCACCCCAGGAGTCCCAGGAGTCCCAGCAAAGAAACTGTTACGAAAAAAACAAAACTTCTTCATTTTTATAAAAAAACAAATGGGTGGTACTAATACTAACTTTCTAGCAGTAACAACTATTAAAAGTTAATCATAGATTCATAGTACTGTAGTAGTCGTACCACACTCTAGTGATAGTAACTGATACTTCAATCAACCCCGGACTGCCGTGGTCAGTAATCTCAGAACGGTATTAAGCATAGAGACAAGATCAACAAACGTGTTGCTGTATCATTCCTTTATCACCCTAACCACTACCATTGAGTTATCGGCTATTGTGATATTGTTATTATTATTCTATTATTCTATTATTGATTATTGATTATATTTTATATTTCTATTTCTTTCTACTTTTATTTCTTCTTCTTATTCATTCATTAACTTATTATCATTTTATCTTATATCAAATATATTATTATATTATATTATATTCATTGTATCGAACGTTGGCCCGTTCTATATCTTGTGTATCTTAGTACTGTATCTTTTCTCTGTGTCTCATACGTTATAGGCTCTTAGTCTATAATAACGAAATTACACTAGGTGGTACTAGTGTCTCTGAATTGTATTAAGTATTATACCCCTTTTACACTCTTTTGTCGACTAGTAAAAGCACATCATGTTCCGGCTGTAAGATAATAATCTAATCATTACATTGTATAACTATACTATAACATATATAATAGTGTTTCTTATTTCTTTCTACATGAAGAGATAAAACTTCTTTGGCTGAGGTTGCTTAACTGCTTACTTTTTAGTGTTAGAAAAACATCATTCTCTATGTTTTGGTTACCCGTATTTTACACAGCCGCGTGGTAAAGTTTTTCATTCTTAAAGTTTTTCATTCTTAAATTGCCATTTTTCTGACTTGGCATTTCTTCTTCTTCTTCTTTTTCTCCTTAGTCATCTTTAGTATAGACTTTGGTCCATACTGTCGTTATAGTATAAGCTATTCCTCTACTGAGTCTAGCTGTATATTTCTATTCAATCCTTTCTATTCAATTCTCTCTATTCAGTTCTTTCTATCATCTCTCCATTGCTTCCCCAATATTCTATTCCGTTTGTTCGTTTATTGGTTTCTAACTGGTGGTTATCATCTTAGGTTCCTCTTTTGTGGTTTAGGTTGATTCTCTCTAAGAATACACTCGAAGTAGGCAAAACATTAACATTTAGCTGTTCCATTACTACATAGATCTCGGAATGGGTTCGCGGATATGACGGATACATGCGGATACCATCCGTTACACGTTACGTACGTGTACGTACGTACTCACGTAAATTTTAACCGTTAACGTTAACTTTAACTTAACTATCTAATGTATAACCAACAGGTTGGTGAACAAATTTAAATTTAGTAGTAGAGTGGGAAGTTCAAGTAAGGCACATTTAAATTTTTCAAATAAATAATAATTTACATTAATTCTTATAATAACAACAAAATATCAACAGTACTTCTGAAAACGACTCCTCGTCGTCAGAATTTTCACCATCAATAATATATCCTCAAGTTCTTCCTTTCTGTCTTTGTTATCGTCATAAGGAAGGTACTCCTCAGGGAGATATATATCGCTTAAGCAAATTAACTACCTTATAGTTCAGACTTTAGAGAATGTCGGCGTATTCTAATAATATCTCTAGCTCTGCTGAAAAGTCTCTTTACTCCTAGTTGCGATATAGGAACCGCAAGATATATATATACTCCCTTGCTGTGGCTGCCGTTCTTTGTGGAACTAGCTTCACGGTGAACCGCGTAGATTTTAATTTTCGAACCCCCTTAGCAGGGTATTTTCGACGGTGACAACGGATAGCCGCGGATATGACGGACGGCAAGAACGAAAACCGCACAGATCCGTGGATATATATGACAGATCGGATTGCCCAAATATCCGCGAATTTTCATTCGTACCGACCTCTACGTTTTACTGTTTGGAGCTCTGCCCATAATAGCATCACGCCTATACACCGATTACTAACCAGCTGACGTTAAGGTGACAAATTTAAGGCAATTGGTTTACTGAGAGTATTTACAGAAACAGATCATTATGCAGCCGTACACATATTTCCTAATTAAGAAACCGATAAACAAACAAAATCTCGAACAAATCATTTCTTATATCTTTATTTCTTTGAGGGACTCTCTTATCAGAACCCAGTTGTTTAGTTGAAATTAGTGGTCATTGTCGAAACCTCCGTGGTGGTAATTAAATTCTTCTGATTCATGGAACCTTTCTTGTCAGAATTTGTCAGTTGAAACTAGTCTGCCACCTATCCACTCTCTTTAAAATGCCATCGCCGAATTTATCGCAATTGAAAATGAAAAGTTCACCTAACTTAAGTTTATCGAAGAAAGAATCGATGATTGCTGGACAATCGTTATCGACATCTCCTTCTTTCTGTTCTCCATCTACTTCTTCTGCTCGTAGATCAAGAATAGAAACTTCATCATCTCCTAATAGACCTTATTCTGCCCTAGGAATACGCCCACAAACTGCTTTATCTCATAGGGATTCTCAATTCAGGCGGTCACCAGAAATTGAAAGCCCTCGGGGGCATCCTACTATAGGCGATAATAAAATACACAACAACTACCAACCTGGTGGAAGTAATGTCAAAGTCGTAGTGAGAGTACGACCTTTCTTACCACGGGAAAAGAAATCTAATGCTAGTTTATTAATATCCATGGATCAAGAAACTCAAAGCACAACCATTACTCATCCTCCGTCTTCGCTTTCATCTCTTCCATCATCCTCATCCTCATCAGAAATTAATCATTTAAGGAGAAATATGGACCCTCGGAAATTCTTCTTTGATCACTCATTATGGTCTGTGGATTCCAGTGACACTCACTACGCTGATCAAAATTGTGTGTATGAAACAATAGGAAAGGAATTCTTGGATCATAATATGGAAGGATATCATACATGTATTTTCGCATATGGTCAGACGGGTTCTGGTAAATCTTATACGATGATGGGTACGGACGATGATGCTGGTATAATTCCTCGAACTTGTGAAGATCTCTTTTCTCGTATTGAGAAACTTATCTCCAACAATGTCAGCTGTACTGTTAGATTATCGTATTTTGAGATATACAATGAATGTGTTCGAGATCTATTAGCTCCTACTCAACAAAAGAAAGAAATTCATTCCCTTACAACTGGTAAATTACGAGTTCGAGAATCCCCAACCGATGGCCCTTACGTTGAAGGTCTTTCTGAATATGTAGTGAAATCTGCTGGTCAGGTCTTAAAGTATCTTAATCTCGGTAATAAATCGAGATCAACCGCTGCTACCAAAATGAATGATCAATCAAGTCGATCTCATGCTGTATTCACCCTAACAGTAAAACAGGTTCATTTCCATTCTGATACTGACACAACCGAAGAAAAAGTATCACAAATTCGATTAGTTGATCTTGCTGGTTCAGAAAGAGCAAATTCCACTGGTGCTACAGGAGAACGATTACGAGAAGGGTCTAATATAAACAAATCTTTAACCACTTTGGGTCGTGTCATTGCTGCATTATCTGTACCTAGTTCCAATAAACCACTAGTGCCTTATAGAGATTCAGTATTAACTTGGATTCTTAAAGAAAGTCTTGGAGGTAACAGTAAAACTGCAATGGTAGCTTGTATTTCGCCTACAGATTACGAGGAAACGTTATCGACATTAAGATATGCTGATCAAGCTAAGCGCATTCGAACTAGGGCAATAATTAACCATGACATTGTTTCTGGTGCTGATCGTGATAAGCTGGTAGAAGAAATGCAGCAACAAATTAATAGTCTGCAATTGTCATTAGTTCGACAAGAGGAAGATGATTATTTCAAGCAGGAACTTGTCAAGGTTAAGAGAGCAATTAGATTTTACGAGGATCGAGCCATTAATGAAGAAAACAAACGACGTGCCCTTCAATCTGAAAATGCTTCTATAATGAGACATAACCGGTTACTCACAGACCATTTGAAAGAAGTAACAAACAAGCAGGTCGGAATTTCTAGTCATTATACAGCTAATTATGAGACGTTAAAGGACGAACTTGTCAAGTTAATGGGTGACATTAGTAGTTTTAAGTCCGACTTGATCAAATCGAAAGAGAACTGGACAAGCCGGTTAGCTATTTTGTAAGATAATGAATATATAATGATGTAATAAATTATTTAGCTAGTTGGCAGGAGCTGGGGCTGGGCCCTCTTCTCTCATTGAGTGGTTTGTCACCATTTCGGCCAAGCGAGTTTTGGACGTTCCAGAAGCTGAGGAAGGTATGATCAGAGACAGCCTACAGGGTCTGAATATCAGCCCAGGCGATCTCTAAACTAGATGATGTCATTTTTCATTAACATGACTTTATATAAATACGCATACAATCGTTGATGTGATTTTCTTTTTGTTGCTAGCAAGAGACCACCATATCACTATCGAAAGATCGCTCGGATATCGGACTAAGGGCGGTATCGCCATCTGGATCGAACCCAGCACTTGGCAGCGGAAGATCAGTAACATCATTGAACACTGGCGGTATCGAAATATTTTCATTCGTGGAAAAAGCCGTTGTTGTCAATGCCGTTTTATCCGTCATTTTGGTCGTTACAAGAGGAGATATAGATGTAATTGGATCCCCATCTTGCGAGTTGAATGACTTTGATGACTTTGATGACCTGTTTGACTTTGTAGAAGCAGAAGACTGCGACGATGATCTATCAAATAACGTTATCGTATTGTCCCGCAGTCTTATAATACTAGAATTACGTCGTGATAATAATCTTCGTTGACGCAATGTATAATGTTCTTCATTGGACGAAAACTCAAGAGACTGCTGTTCTGTACTATTGAGATTTCTATGTCCATGATAATTTGCACGAATATGATGAAGTCGTCGTGATCCACCTGTTCTTGACTTCATATCGTTATTGGCATCATCATCATAGTAAACTTCAGTTACAGCATTAGCTTCATCAACAAGACTATCATAAAAGTCATCTTCATCATCATAGTCACCAAAGTACTTATCATTATTGTAGAGTCCCAGACTATCATTATTATCTTGCAAATAGTAATATGCAGCCGGGGCGGTGTCTTTAACTTTATCTCCTTCATTGATCGTTTCTGATTCACCGAAAGATGATCTGGTAGGGGTTAATTCTGTTTGGAGTTCATTTTTTATAAGTGACTTGGTAAGGCGGAGTGGCCTGATTGACTTGAGGTGTGTTGAGGATTGCGACTCCCCGGCGATATTATCATCGTCAATATTTAGACCAACTTCTTCATCATCATCATAGTCATCATCAGCAGCGACGTTCAGATCCTCGTCTAATAACAGACTATTTTCAGAATAACTATCGTAGAAGTTTTCAATCAAACGTGAAACAGGTGGATCCGGACTTGGTCGAACTTTTTTATAATAATTTATGGACGAGTTACGACCAATTTGGTCTGACTCTTGAAAAGAAAAGATTGATTCTGCAGCATCGTCATCCCCCTGTTTGTTATCAGTTGTGCGTCTAGTGGCCAGTGCATTATCATCACCAGGTTGAATATCTTCTCGTTCGTTAGTGGACTGAACTCCCTGTGAATCATTCTGCTTCTCATTATTATTAAAATCGCCAGATGTATTGTTTAACAACAACATCTCATTGCCATTCTCAACTTGTTCTAATTTCTCATTGTTTTCTAAGTTTGAATTATTTAATTCAATTCTGTCGACATCATGATTACCATCGTCTAGTTCTAAATTTCTTTCTTCTAAATTTATTTTTCTTCCTTCGTTCTCATCTTTATCATCATAACCTCCAGGAATTTCTAAAATAGACGACCTAATCGAAGGTGAAGAAGAACTGGAAGAAGTGATATCAGTAAACGGTGTTCCAAGGGAAAAACTATCCATTTGTAAACCAGCTGATGACTCGGAAGGAGAAGGTAATACTGGACTAGTTGAAAAGAATCCTTGGGGAGCTGGTGGGGTAGTACCAGTACCATCTCCCGATATACTACTTCTGCGATGGACAGAACCGCTTCCCCATTCATGAGTTCTGGTGCCATAAATAGTACCAGCATCTTTATAATCCTCAATAGATATAATACCAGAAGCAGAATTTCTTCTGGTGTGATTATTCATATCAAAGCCCCCACTAGCTCTTCTTAAATATTGCATTGGGTTAAGCTTTTTTAGTGAAGTGACAGAAGATGACGGGACAACAATTCCATTCGACTCATAACCATTTATTTCACCATGAGATGGTTGTCGAAACTTTATTCCTGTTATATCACTATGACGATGAAGTTTATAATGATCTGAATTCTCAGAAGAATTAAATATTAATCCAGGACCAGGCTCAGTATCGGAATGTTCTCCACCAGCTGATTTCGTTCTACTATGACTTTTAAGAAACGATCTCATTTTTGAATAGTCTAAAAGACGACATGTAAGAAAGCGATTGGTAACGAATTGGAATATAAATTGATTGGTGAAACAATACAGTTAAAACCAGATAGAAGAAGTTTTCACCAAAAAATACCAGGCTTATGAAATCAATTCTAAAAATAATAAAAAAAATTGGTCAAAAGAAAGTGAGAATAGAGAGTAAAGAAAGAAAGACGAGGTCAGAGAGAAAGTGTGATAGAGGCCAGTAAACTTCGGTTCAAAGAAGCTTGTTCAACTCATTCAAAGAACAATTATCGAATTATCTCCAGATTCAATCCATTCAAAAACGAAAGAATAATTATCGAATTACACTGCAGATTCAATTGATTCGAGAAAAAAATAAAGAATGTATAGAAAGAAAGAAAGAAAAAATGAATCTTTTTTTGGGCTTGTTCCTTGGAAGATCTCAATGACCGTGCATATCCGTTACAGCTGCAGATTTATTATTAGCATACGAGGTTGTTATTATTAAAATCTAAATCTATCGATAGATAGCTAGATCTAGATCGATAGATAGATCTAGCTAGCTGGGGGAGCGTACGGCTGGGCTGGCGGGGCTCAGCACGGAACCCCGATGGCAGGGGGGGGAGGGTGATAAGCCTGTGACAGCAGAAACGATAGTGGGAATTGTTTCAACTTATATTTACAAACACAATAATATATCTGTTTTGTCCAACATATGTTTATTACAATTAATTTACCAACTTTAAACAAGTTAGTATGTTCAAGTGATATCTATGAGACGAAGAAGGAGTCAATAGGAAACGCCGTAATCACCAAAAGAATTACAATGATACCGAAGCTAATACTCTGACAGAGGCGTATCCCGATAATAATGATGGACAAAGCTCTTCCGCTACTCGAGAAATCCAGTCTCTCCTGACAATAATGAATCTCGAACGGCAAGAGTAGCTCTTCCACTCGCGGCAGGATGTCCTCCGGTTTAGAGGCCGATAGCAAGGTTTTGTCCATCATGACTAGGACTTGACAAGGCAGTCCCGGGTAGCATATCATTTACGATCAAGAACCACCATAATAGACCAGCACTGCGGCCTTCGGGGCAACCGCTAGATCGTGGTCTAATATGGGTTAGCAGTTCGTTCAATGACGGTAGTTGATTACTAGAAAGAAAGAGTCTCCAGTTGTTTAGATAATAACGCAGAACCTTTGGAGACATCAACAGAACCAGAGATATCTAATTTAGCTCGCCCTACATTAAGTCCTTCTAATAGAACACATGCTTTACACAACTTATTATTGGATAAATAACCGCATCTCTCACAACGACCTTTCATTTTAGTTTGAGTTGAAAATGGCATGGCAACAGTTGTAGTTTGCTGTTTTTCGTCAACTATCTCCTTCTTTTTCTCATTCAATTTCCTCTTTAATACAAAGCTTTCACCAGATCTAATTATATCAATAATAGAACTAGGACGAACCGCTTCAAGATTTTTAATTAAAGCTCTAGCCGTACCTCGAAATGCTTCTGGAGAGTATGTACATTCAGTAGAAAAATAATCTAGATTTTTATAGTGAGCATAAAGAACAATTTCCTTTTCATAAGTATATTTGAAAGGTTTACTTCTTTTAACTGGAGAATCACTGGAATCAGTCACAATATCTGTACATTTATCTAATCTAGCAACATCTCCACGTAAAAGGTTCATTAAAACAGTTTCTGCCATATCATCAGCATTATGACCAGTAACAACATGTTGAATACCTAATTTAACACTACCTCTATCAAGTGCTTGACGACGAAATACTCCACAATAAGTACAATTGTTCTTAGTACCGATTTGAGCTACAATTTGATCCATAGTCCAGCCATAAAGTTCACCATAACTAACAATTTCTAAATCCATATCATATTGGATTTTATTTCTTTTAACTGTTTCTAATGAATCATCTCTATAACCATGTATTCCTTCATCTATTGATAAAAGTACAAAATCCACTCCATAGTTATATCGTTCATTTAAAGTTTTTAAAACATAAGCAAGTACAGTTGAATCTTTCCCACCAGACGCACCTATAGCCACTTTTTCACCTGTATAGAAAAGTTTAGCATCTGTAATAGTGTTATGAATCTCTGTTTCAAATACATAATAGAAACAACTTTTGCATAGTTTTTGACCAGTTTTTGGTCGTTTTAAAACTGGTTTTTCATTTCTACAAAGTTGACACAATTTCAAATTAACTATTGTATCCGACATGATAGAATAGAAAAAATAAAAATGGGACGAAGAGGGTCCAGGGATAAGTACCGAGAGATAAATACAAAACCGTCTCCTGAAAAAATAATTTTAAACATAAATAATTGTCAATGTTAGGGTTTGGAAGCACGTGATCTAGGGCCGAGATCGATCGATCGATCGCGGTAGGCGCCATCATTTTTCTGGGCTTGACTCCTAAGTTCTTGGCGATAGAAGATTCGCTCCTAATCAATAGATAGGGATCTAATCGAGGTAATATTTGGATTTTTGGAATTTGATTATCTGAGTGAGGGGAGAGAATGGAGTCTCAGGGGGGTCAACTGGGATTTAATGGCACACATGGTGCTATTCCTTTTCTTCCCTAGAGTCAGAGTTAATGGTGTTACCGCAAGGGAGTAGCAGAGTGTTGAAGTGTTCTTGGGATCTTTTCGTAGATGGTCAATCTCTATCTTCCCTGATCTAAGTGATCTTAAAGTTCTTAGTTCTATTATTTGGTCATTTTTATATTCTTATTTTGACTGTATTTTGGTACTATACTATTCCTGATCGGTTCGAAAGTTGGATTGTTTAGAACGGCATACCATACAGAGACATGTCAGGAACTAGCATACCACAAAGACACTTTTCAGGAACCAGCATACCATACAGACACTTGTCAGGAACCAACAATAATGACATTTATTACAGGTACACTGCATAGAGTTAACTTTAACCTAACAGCTAGCCTTGATGTTAGTTACGTAACGATTCAGTACCCTTACCACTATCTTATCAAAATTAAATTCGTTGTGTCTACTTAAAAAGGTCCGAGTCAACTTTCATGGAAGATCACGGTGTTAAGGCTAACTATAGGAGTACGTTGTACCGTAACAGCCACCAAATCTGCCTCACTACAATTAGGCTTATTATTTACTTTATCCGGCCGACTTGGCTGGCGATCCCAGACTCGAGCGTATCACAGCGAGACAATCAATTCAATCAATCCAACTTTTGATATTCCGATTCGTCAAATTAATAGTCTATTAAATGCTTATTTTATCGCTTATCAGCATATATCTTCCTACTAAAGGAAGATAATAATAATAATAATAATAATAATAATAATAATAATAAATTGGTACCTAGGAATCCTAGCCAAAATATCTTACAATCATATGCTATTAAAGGACTCTTTACATTCTATTAAACACTCTTGTTCTAAGAATAGAAACATTTTGTTTTTGTTGATCGGAACCTCTTTTCGGCACAGAATCCAAACCAACAAACCCTGAGATTTTAAGGTGGTAAAAAAAACGGGGCCATCATCCGATTTTAACGACGTGTCACAGAGACGGAGTTCGAAGATAGAAAGAGAAGAGTGAAAGATTCATATTTAGAGACTACGTGGAGGAGAGTTCTCTTTTGGAAAGGTTTTTTGAATCCAAAATATTTTGGAGGTGAGGTTCTGAGCACGAAGACTCGCTACTGTGGTTGTGTAACGCGATCTTTCGGATAAGAAGCAGTTTTATTTGAGAAGAAGAATATATCTATTTAGGTTGAGAATAGTATATTATTTGTTCGAAACAATAATTCCGATTTGGTTCGTTATTTTAGTCACTTAACGATTCAATAGGCGATTCATATACCGATACTTGTTGTATTCTTCTTCAACATGACTTTTTTAGGTCGTAGAAAATCTTCAAGTGCTAATAAGGATATTATCCCTGAAGAATCAGTGGGGAGTAATAATAATAATAATGAACCAAGTAATATACCAAGAGTACCGCGGGTAATATCTGGAACAAGTGATACGAGAATGATATCACGTCAACTGTCTGGTTCTTCATCTCATTATTCTGCATCTGATATTCCTACTCCAATATTATTAATGAGACCACCTCAATTATCTAAACGAAATTCTAAAAAGACAACAGGAGCTAATGACAATGATTCAGTAATTGAGGATGATTCACAAATTTTCGATGGATTTGATGGGGTTCATATTGGTGCTGGAACTAGTGTTGGAACCGATTCAGTTTCAGTATCAGAAGCAACTACAAGTACAGGTACAGGTACAGGTACAGGTTCAGATTCAGGTTCAGGTTCAGGTTCAGGCCCAAGTGTTGATTCAGAAAGTCTTCAACTATCTATCTCAGAAAGTCTTCAACTATCTATCTCAGAACCAAATTCTGATCAATTAACTCCTGTACCAAGTCAAAGTCAAAGTGAACAAAGTGATAAGGGAAGTAGTCGATATGAAAGTGACGATAGAAATAGTCTTCCTGAAAGTATTGCTGAAAGTATTCCTGAAAGAAATCCGGCTAGAATCAGCAGCAGTAGTCAATACACCGACCAACCAAATACTATGCATGTCTTAAGTGCTTCTGTCACTATGTCTAGTCCGATTAAAAATTCACTATCTCAATCAGATGAAAATAACTTGGATCATAACCCTGATAATTTCTCATTTCCTGTTCAAACCAGTTCTATAATCTCTGAAGTTCCCGAAACTATCTCAAATACTACGCTATACCATCCCAAACCTCAAAGACTTGTATCAACAGCTCTCACTGAACCAGCTCAACAACTTGAAGATGTTATAGGAGGAGATGTGAATGATCTAAGTCCTATAGTTGGTGTAATTGACGATGAGAATAATAATTCGAATCATCCGGATCATGATACTGATACTGGAATGTTAAACGATATTGCTAAAGGAACATTTTTAGAAGGATCATTCTCTGAAGAACATCATCACGATCATCCTGCTAAGCCTATTGCTTCTTTTTCAAGAGCAGATGCTCTTTCTGCAACTGAACTTGCACTTACTGGAGGCTTTGCAGAGATATCCCGAAAAAAATCTTCTGCTTCACTTTTAAACCCCAAACCTTCTAATCGTCATTCCTATTATCCACCAATGATTACAACTGAAAATAATGAACATCTTATATATTATCCCGCTCCAATTCCTGTTCAATTAAAGTTGCCTCCTCTTCTGTCTTCAAGAAATAAAGGAGGTATGACTGACGTTGAAAAACGACGAAGTACCAGGTTATCAATGGTTGATATGATTATTCCTCCTCCTCAATCCCATTTAAATCCATTGGATCATATGCCTTACAGAGGTATCCCTGATGAGGTTAAAGAGTTAGGAAAACCCACACGTCAGAGTATATATGAAACACTTAATAATGGTCCAACTCAAAGACGTAGTGCTAGCAGCGAGGATTTTGGTACATTTTACGGCCGTCCAGCTTCTCCTACCTTATCTATTAGTAGTGGATTAGCAACAATAGAGAGCGATGATGATGATTATCAAGATATTTTGCTGGCTGAAGATGAAGAGAATCAGGACAAGGACAAGGATAAAACGAAAAAGAAGAAAAAGAAGAGTAAAAAAGTAATTAAAAAGTATTCTAAAAGTTTAGCCGGTATAAACATAAAGGATGGTGTTGTAGAAGAAGACGAAGACGAAGATAATGATGAAGATGATGTGGATAGCAATAGTCATAATGATGAAGTGAGTTGGAATAAAGAGAAAAGTAGAAACAAAAGAAATAGCCATGCTGATGAAGACCCCGATCATCTTGCATTTACTTCATTTGATCCAGCTACTGTTGCTGATAGAGCAAGTGCGATTTTAGCACATAAAACTGGCATGATGCCTTTAGAGTCTTTGAAAGCATCAACTTTGATTGAAGAACTTGAACTACGAAAGGCTGGTCGTAAAGCTCAAAAGAAGCTAGTTTTACAAGAAGCAGAAGCAAGTCAAGACTTAGCAAAAAGAACTTCAAAAATGCATCCACTTGATAGAAGACAAAGTCATTCTTTACTTGAATTACAATATATTGCGAACCAAGATTATCAAGAGCATGTTTATCTTCATGACTTAAGTCGTCTTTCTGATCAAATGACTAAAAATGCTAAAGCTACTGATACCAATGTAGTTAATTTTCAACGACGAATAAGTCAAATGGATCTTTCAGGAGCTAATAGTTTTGTTGGAAGTCAGCTAATGGGTCCTGTCATGAATGAACAAGAACGTGATAATAATGAAACGTTGGCTCAACGTCGAGCTCGACTAAAAATACAAAAGCAATTAACAAATGAACCTGAGAATGAAACCTTAGCACAACGTCGAGCTCGACTAAAGCAACAAAAACAGTTTATAGATAGTCAGCAAGTGAGTACTGCACCACCAAGGCAACCTAGTTTAGTTCTATAATGAATAAATTTTATTTCTTGTGCCATCTCTATTTGGATTATAATAGTACAATTCCCACTACCACCGGGGCCGACTCATAACCGTGTCCGGCAGCTGGTGCACTGCCCCAGATCTGCCGTCTCTATTGGCTTCTCTCCTTTTTTCCTTTTTCCCTCTTTTCCTCTTTTCATCTTTTCCTCTGCCTCTGTCCTTTCTGATGTTGAGCAAAGTTTTGGTCGACACCAGATGATCTAGAACTTAAAAAAAAGAAGCCTCGAGGGCATCAACGTAAGTGTCCTTGCCGAAGCTATAGAAAGTGCAGAGTTGAGCAACAGCGATATCTGTGGATACCGTCGAGCCTAGCGAGGGCAGAGATGTCGGTAATAGTGTCACAGCCACCGACCGTGGTAAACAAACTCAACGGAGTCTGTGGCAGTGCAAAAGTGGCCAGAACCAGATAAACCAACCTATATGGCGTATAATGAGTGGACCAAACCGAATCAGCCGTGAAAGATGAGGGGGATGTATATTATTATTCTGCTTAGGAAGAATCACGGCAAAAAGGATTGTGAGGGGGATAGTAGCTCAAAGTAAGAATGAAATGAACGGACAAGGTCAGCTGGCAGGAGGAAGATTCTACGACCGCAGACCGGGACTGCCCCGGATTATTACCCCAGAAACACCGGAAATTTGCGGAAGGGGTCATTTGGTTTTGTATTTTACGAGTTGAAAGAGCAGGCTTCACGGATCAGCAGAGATGATATGCAATCATCTCGGGTAAGACAAAAAGGAAATCTAATCAGGATTAGGATTTGGAAAATATGCCTCAGCTCCAAATTGTTACTACTAAACAATACTTTAAATATACGTATAGCTGGCATCACCTTAAGCGATAAAATAATGCACATTTTAAACAATTTTTACCCTAACCAGATAGATATATAAGATCCGATAATCCGTATTTTATTACGGATCTGGAAGACTGCAACGGAAAGTCTTAAACCCGATCTGTTTCGCCACTATAATAATCAAAAAAGAAATTCTGGACCGCTTTATCTGTTAAAGAGGGAAATAAATGTCCTTGCCTCTGAGCTAACCTTTTTAATATATGTTTTTCGTCTTTAGACCTTCATGAAAAATAAATGACCAAACTTTCAAACATATAAGTTAAATTAATTGTTGACGAAAATCGGTTGTACCAGCCACGGCTCAGCCGCTTAATTCTGCAATTTGACATTAACGGTTATTCTTATTAATTATTCTCCTAGAAATTCTCTGTAAACATGTTATCTTTAAATTAACAGGTTATCTCCTCCGACTTGGTTCGCTCGAGAGTCAGTTTTAAATATCACCAGAGATTTGACTTCTCGAGTGAAGCGAGCACCCCAGCCGCCGGACGCAAGGTGTATTGTATATTGCTGTGGTGGCTTAAAATTACGGAGGTACTGTAACGTTATTGTTGTTAACAGTTAACTGTTAAGTTACTGAATATCAGATTAGATTGTGTTGCATTACATGAACTGTAACCATATAGGAGTAAGTCCGTATGATGACCTACCCCAATGAATAACCTATAAGAATAGTTGTAAGTCTTGGCATGACAGAGATATCAGTCTCAGGGACAGAAGGTTCGTCCCAGCAACTGAAGGCAAAAACCGGATGGCACACTGAGATCGCTGACCATGGTGCCAAGTGGCCTGATTAATTTACCCTTTGGCCAGAGCAGCGCATGTCGGAGGCATACAGTCCAAGTGTACTTGGCAGCCATTGGCTTTCTCCCGAAGAATTGTTTTGGACCCCTGAATTGTGCCCGAGTCCGTACACAAGATTGGTTATCCCAATAAACTCTGAGGCTTGTAATTTCTGCAATCCATTTTGTGTCTTGTTTGTACTTCACTGATTAATTGATTACATATTACAATTGCCTTTATCTCGCAAAGTTAACACGTTAACAGTTAGAAATTAAAAGTTGTTTTAATTCGTGTTAGTAAATTAACCAATTAACTGGATGATATATCTCTATTTCCTATTGCTCACACTGCTCACACTGCTCGTATTCAGGCAGCCAGCAGCCAGTGGCAACATCGCGCCGTGCCCTGAAGCTAGATCTCGCTTGGTTCGAATTCCCCCCCTGTTTAGTTGATCATGATATTCGTATTCGAACCCGACTTTTACTTTTCTTATTTGGCAGATCCGTTCTCTGGCTATATTTCATACCCTTGGTTATCTCCTTCATTGTCATCAATCTATCACTGTAAGTTAGTATGTTTCATTCATTTGTAGTTTTATTATTATAGTTGTTCATTCTTATCAGTTCATATGATGTGTCGTAAAGAAATATTCTCTCCTACTCTTCGTGTTCATTTCTTAGTATCGCTCGCCTTCTAACAGTCATCATATTGTAATACTATTGTTGTTGTTGTCGTCTTCTTACTAGTCTCATTTGAGATTTTCGTCTTCGTCGAGTCTACTATGTATTGAAGTTTACGTAAGTCTAATTATTATTAATGTACGAGTAAAATATTTTGCTTTTTATATGACTCCCTGCCTACGAAAAACGTAATAATCTGCAGGTTTCAAGCTGCCCAGTTTTCCTTAACTTAACGGTAACCAGTAACTTAACAACTTATATAACTTTATCTAAGCTTTTACCCTTATGCCCTGCTTGATCAGTAATCTAGACTCTAGCGTGAGCATTAAACTCTCTCAATCTATTTGGTCAGCTTCATTTAACGGCGATAAGGACTGTGCACGCTTTGCTTAATACGGACCTGCGTTTCGCCTGCTAGTGCTCCCGCCTTTCCGTCTGTTGGGGTTGTCCTTTTCCCACGCCTGTGCTCCCCAAATATTATCACTCGCCAGTTATTGCTTTTAAATAGTAGTTTATTCAAGTAGGGTCCCCACCAAACTCCCCTTCCTGTTATCAACAGAAGGCCGTAAGACGAATAAGTTAGGAGAAGAAGGTAATGATTGTAGTCCGTTTCAACAGACAATCAAATTTTGTCGCGACGCTCAGAGACCGTCTATATTCCAAGCTCCTTATCCCCGATGGGCATAGCATCATTGATGGATAGAACTTAGAGATGAGGCAGCGGCAAAGCCTGTCCAGACCTCCTAGCTCACTCAGATCGCGTTCCATCACTGCCATTCTTGGACACTAGGTTCGGTGTTGTGCTTCCGGGGTCGCTGGCGGACTGGAACTCGAAGGAGCTGTGGTTACCCCATAATCTGCTGCTTGGATGAGAGAGGATCGATAAAAACTATGGGGTTGGATGCTTCATTTTTTTCCCCGCGTATGGGAACGATTCTGGTGGACAGGAAGCCGGAGGGAGTCGACAAAGGTTCGACTGAATGCAGCTAGTTTGGTGTGAATGGCTAGATACTTCTCAATTACTAAAGAGGGAATTTCTGTCTGTAATACAACGACCGGTCCCCCGGGAATACCGTTATCTACCCAAATTAGCTATTAATTAACAATTACGGTAGGTCAGGAGGAAATAATAAACTACTTTATATTTTTTTTTTTTTTTACATTTCTTTCATCTCCATTCACCTCCGTTAACCTCAAGGATGCCGGCTATTAAACCATTTAAATCCGTGGAAGCCAGACTTAATAACCAAAAAAATCAAGAGCGAAGGATATCACTGTTTACCTAAAAGCCACGGTATCACTGGGAAAGTCTACCTCCTGCTCCACACTGCCACAACTACCGCCATAACCCGGTCTAACCCAGTCTACTCTCTATAATACAACAAATACACCTTACTAAGCGTTTTTTAGTAGTGAACCTATAATATATAGCTTAGTTTTATTAGTTCCAGCCGGTACTGCGCACAGTATTTATTAACCCCGCTAGTAAAATTAATTTTTTCCGTCAAACTTAGGAAAAAAGAAATTCCATCAACTCATCGGTCTATTCCAAATTTGTCACTCCCACCATTAATCCGCTGTTTATCGCAGATCCGTTATTGTATTGCAGATCTCCGCGCATATTTTCTTTTTCTTTCGTAATAAATTGAGCTAACATTACAAATTGATTTCTAACTTCTGACCGACACTTCGCGCCTCCGAAAAAAAAGTTTATATAACGATAGAGAGTTCCTTTAATCAAGAGCGAAGCTGATAATTTATAATAACCATATCTATATAAATCGCATTATATATATTTATTTGTTGATCTTTTCCTAAGTTCAAAGTTTTCTTGTTATATTACTGTTGCTGATTGATTGTAGAAGAATATTTATAAGACTTTTGATAAACTATCTTGACATTATCAATGGAAAATGTTCGAATAATTGGCGGAGGAGGATCACCACGGTCTGCTAGTCCTTCTAATTTTACTGGCAAACAAGCGGAAAAATATTATTTTGCTAGAGGAATCAAATCGTCTTCAAAAATAGTTCCTACTCAAATTCAAAGAGTTCATACTGATCGTCATGCTGATGCACTTTTTGATATTAAAGAAAAAACTAAAAATCGAAATATAATATCATCTGGTGTTTCCGGTGCAGCGGGGGTTGTTACCGGCGCTGCTGGTGTTGTTTCCGGTGTTACTGGCGTTAGTGGTGTTGTCCCTAGAAGAAGATTATCATCTGGTTCACCGTCATCATCTTCTTCTTCTGCTAGTTATTTTGCATATCATTACGAATCTTCTGATGAAAATATCGTTGAATTTAGTTTTCATGGTGTTAGATTTAATCCTTCAACAACTCCTAGAGTTACTGAAAGATCTGAAAACTCACGAGTAAACAGAGTAGATATTAGACAGAGATCTAATACTACTTCTAATATTTCTACTACTAGTACTGGTGCTAAAAATAATATTAGCAGTGGTTTAGGCTCAAATTCTTCTTCTACTTCGGATTTTTGTGAGCACTTATTTGGAACTCTTGATGAAGCTTTTTTTTCTGATCCTGTTGTTTGGAGATTAGTAAAAGAAGAAGATTCTTACAAGTTAATTGATAGGTCAACTGGTACTTTAATTGGTAAATGGGTTAAAAAACAATCACGTCATGGTTCATCTCAAGATACTTGGTCGTTTATTAGTCAGGATCAAGTAATTGCTAAATTACGTGGTGAATCGATTGAAGTTATATCCCCTGATAGTTCTGCATCTATTTATGTTGATGCATTGACTTTGGAAATCAGACAAAATTTCTATAATAAATGTGCAAAACATGTTGCAGCTGGTGGTGATTATGAAAGCAGTAGTAGTGGGCCTGGTTGCTCAAGACCATTTGCTGGTAGAGCATCAACTCTTCCAGCTATGCCAATAAATAATAATGCCCGTAATGGTTACAGAGCTAGATTTGTTGATGGAATAATATTTTCTTCTTTATCGCTTCGTCTTGACCTTGCTCGTAATGGCGTTACAGGAGATGTACAAACTTCTGCAATAAACAATAATTATATTATGAATTCAAATGATAGAAGAGTTTCTGATTCTAGTAATTACAGTGAAAGTAGAAGAGATTCATTCGCTGTTCCAAGAGCAATTAATCATCAAATTGTACTTGGATCAACCCGTACTGTTATGTCACTTGCGAAGATTCAGAAATCGGTTTTTAATAGTATTAAGCATGCTATTTCATTATAGATGGTGGGGGCTATTTGATTGAATATATGTTTATTCTTTCGTATTTAAAATTTTAATGATGTTACGTTTATATGTTTATGATATTTATGATATTTATGATATTTATGATATTTAAAAAGAATATAAATATTTTTATGCAGGTTATGATTCAATAAATAAGTTAAAACCATATATACCTTTCGCTAGTCTTCCAAATAATTTCTCCAGGATTATTGAACGTTGGACTATTAGTGGGCTTTAACTTCAGATTCATAGCACGAAGGAGCCACCCAGGGAGTGCGGACCCTAGCTCGAAGAAGGAATGGCTCGAATGGCCTAGAATGGCTCAGAACGACCCAGAAACCTAGAACAACCCAGATAATCAAGTTAGGGGGCCCTTCTGGTTGCCTGTGCCAAACCGGTAACAGTCAATGGTGACAGATCGACTATTAAATCTGGACCCGGTAAACTCCAGGCGGCTGTGGGAGTAGGTTCTTCAGCCTCACCACTACTGTAGCGTGTAGTATCGGGGTTTTCCCTCTAATGATGGCATTTTTTTTTGCTAGGATCAAGCTTTTCATGTACGGTGGCCGCGGTGAGGGCCTAATGCCGAGGTTTATATACTCGATTAAATTAAAATTCTTTTCAAGTTAAAACTTTTCCCCTGAAACCGAGACAGTTAATATGCATAATTTCTCGGTGGGCCTGTGCATGCGATCTGTGGGTGAGAGGATATTAGTATGTCGGTACGCCGATGCCAACTGCCTATCACAGACACAAACCTGGGCATCTATGCATAACCACATGCGATCTTAAATCCCCCGTTAGTGTATTATTAACGTTTAGCTATAAAAAATAAATTTGTTCAGGCACGACCTATGCAGGCTGGGGATGCATGTAAAAACAACAACCCCGTTAACAACTCAGTTAACAAAGATGCAGCTATTGGCAGAATAAATACAGGGGTCGCAGAGACCGGATGTCCGCGATGGCCGGTGCTTAAATACCTCGGTTCCGTTTACTTTGGCAGTTCTCCTGTTCTCGGGCAATCAATAAAGAAATGAATGAAGTTTTCTCTCCATAAAGACAATTACTTAACATTATTATATTATTTCGCTAGCTTCCATAAATGGATATTGCAAAATTTGTCATAATTGAGGGGGCATTCTGCCTGTAATCAATAACAACTGTTATGAACATATAATGATTGGTGAACTTACGTTTAAGGTAATAAGTACGAAGCTGTATATATATGTGTATCATCCCGCGTACAATCCTACGTATATGAAAAAAATTAAAATTGGAAGGATATACGAATTGATTTAACAACAATTCCAACCGTATTTACTCTTTGCTTTTTTTTTTCCTTGTCATTATCAGGTCCGTTTGCCCCGAATTGAGATTATCCTTGTCCGTTTCGTTGAACGAAATCAGGGCCCAGACCCCATAATTCTGTCTACGGCTTAATTCGGAGTTATATTTAAATGCATAGCCGGTTTCGTCCATGAGTTTAAAAATGAAAAATTTACCTCCCACGATGGAGTTAACCCCTCTTTGATTTCCACGGTTTCTAGAAGTTTTCTTTCTGGATATACCTGGGTTATTTAATCATCACTGTTTTAATTTATTATATACCCGGTCCTACCCATTTTGACAGTGCTTAAACCTTAGTCGGATAAATTCATTATCCCAATATAGAATAACTTCACATAATCGATTTTATCAAGTAATTGAACCGATATTCATGATATTCCAATAACGCGATGGCCTTTGTCTGCCTCTAATAGCTAGGGTGAAGCCTAGACCCTGGCATCAAATCTCTGGCAGCGAGAGCTGAGGGTCTGGCCCTGACCAGAGACAATATTGAGTTTAGCTAGATCCAAGGGAGTTGGCCTTAGCTCCAGCCATCGGAAGGAAATGAAGAACCTTTAACCCTGGAGAATTATGTAATCAGGTTATTAATTAATGCTTCATAGCCTTAATGGTAAAAGGGGATCTACCTCCTGTTTTTCATTCAATTGAAGATATTTTAGTCGTAGTGGGCCAGTAAGTTAACTTAGCAAGTACTGAAGGTATTCTTCTTTCGATTTGTCCAGTGATGGTGTATGCATATTGGAAGAATGTTCAAGGGGGTCAAACTTATCTTCATCTAACCTGTTATCTTCCTCCGCATCTTCAGATTCAACATTTAAGTCATCCACAAAGTTCAAAAACTTATCAAAATCATCATCTTCATCAACTCCGGATGTCTTCGTGGGTTTCTTCCTTGATCCAAATCTCCTCTTGATATCTTTAACTAGTTGTGATCGTTCGATTTCTTCTTGAAGACGATAAAATTCTTCGGGACTGTCATGTACTTGAAGAATGTTTTTTTTATTATCTTCAATTTGACCCCCCTCCTCGCTACCAACCTTATAAGATTTGTGCAATATAGAAGCCTTTTGAGCAGCAGATCTTAGAAGTTCCGTATATTCAGGATCATTTAGCTCATCGTCTTTTTCATCATTTGTTGTATCAGGGAAAAAGTCGATTTCATTTGTTTCTTGTCCCGCAGATCTATTTATTAATTTCTTTAATGCATTTTGAGCTATTGAATGAGGATCACCTTGAGCGGCAGCAGTTGAAGCCGTTTGTGCTAACAACTCATTTAATTCGTCTTGATCAGTTTTCTTTTGATATCTCCACATATTAGATTCAAGTTTAGCATGATTACGACGCCATGATGGAGCAGAAACATCATCATTATCATTATCACCATCATCATCATCATGGCTATCACTATTATCATCGTCCAAACTCTTATTTGCATTAATTTCTTCAACTCCTTCTTTTCCATCATCTTGACTATCGTCATTATCATCTTTATTGGATCTCGATGACTTTCCAACTAAACCATGTTTCTTTTGATACCGTCTGGTTGCTTTTCGGTCCCATTTCGAATTGTGTAGAACCATATTAGAACTAAATTCTATATAAAGATGAAAGAAAAAGTTGATCTGCGAATAAATGATCTGAGGGCCATTAACAAAAAATACATATTATTACATCCAGGGTATATTTTGTTCAAGGCCAACAACAGTCAGGGCCCCGTCTACGACTCTATGTACCTCCGGCGACAGGGCAAAAGCCATTGAGCCAAGACCTCTAGGTGTCGCTATGATCGAGAATAACTAAAGCTCAGCTGGAACCATGTTAACCAGCATACCGAGACTAAAGAGTCTAATCGCATAACAATAAATGCTAATAAAGGTCCTTAACTTTAACTTAGAGTAATAGTCTATATCAGGAGTTTATTATATTACAAATATTACAAATATGACAAAATTATGATGATTATTTTTAAAATATAATAAAATATGATAGTTGGTAATTGAAGTAAAAATGTTTGAAAAATATTCAAGAAAGAAGATGTTCGTTAAGAATTATGTTCCTGCTAGTAAAGGTAAATAGTTGTAGATTTCAACGTTGGATCTTATAATATCTAGACAATAAAGAAATAAATTGAAATAATATATGCTATGGAACAATAATAAGAAGTAATAATTGTTAATATAAATAAAGTAGGCCATATAATATTATAATTCCATAAATTCCACGTAAAGAATAGCCTATGCGGAGTGGACATTCCATACCGTACCTTTTGTTCGACTATGTCAACGTGTCAACGTGCGAGAGGAGGCAACCCAACCCCCTTGAGAAACTGGGGGCGACAAGATCGCCGTCGACTGCTTTGCACCAGAGACTGTCTCCGTCACCTCGCGTCTTTTCTCAAGGAATTTCCTTTGACGCAGTATGCTACTCTCAGACCCATTAACATTAACCCTGCTGGTTGTTTTAGTGCCTTTTTATTTTTTTTACCCACTGGGTTTCTTTTTTAGCGTTGGTTGTTGTTTTTCCAGTGCCATGAAGCAAATGCTTGGGTCACCAAAGGGTCAGGAGCAGCATGCAGGAACTATACTGAATAGAAATCATCATGTAGAATTATGTAGTACGTCCGTACAGAACAGTACGGCCCAACTGTCCGGCTAAGCTTAGCTAAGTTAAGCTAACTGTAGCTGAGTAGCTCTGCTTAGCCATGGTTAATCTAGCTACCAATTTATTATTATTATTATTATTATTATTATTATTATTATTATTATTATTATTAACGTACGTTATTGAAATATTTCTCCGAACGGCTGATTCTTACCAACGCGTTTGGTTAATCATAACTCATTCCGACCGCCTTATTTGCATATTGGTAATTCTATACCACCGGACCATTTTTTGGGATCAACTTAACGGAAGCGACTTCTTTCGAGGCTAGGCCTACTCCCAGACTCTATAGTCGATTGGGGTTGATTCATTTGAAGCGATTGAACTGATTGAACTGATTGAACTGATTGAACTGATTGAACTGATTGAACTGATTGAACTGATTGAACTGATTGAACCGATTGAATTGATGTCCTCCAGCAGCTGGGAATACGAGCGATGTGAGCAATGAGGCCTGCTAAATGGAGCCCTGAGCCCTGCAGTCGAAGGGGACTACCAACGTTAACTTTAAGTCACAAGCGAAGTGAGTGAGTGAGTGTCTGACTGTTACATGTAACGCAAAGAAAAATGTGAGTGTGGGGCCTCCCTGCGGAAACAGCTGCTTAACGTTACAAGTTAGTTAAGTTAGTTAAGTTAACTAATTAACATGTTAAGTAGGCATGCCGGCATGCATGCGCAAGCCAACATATATGTTACCCTCCTTTGAAATACCCTTGCCCATGATGGGTCCAGCCACTCGTTCATTGTTCTTCATCGTCAGAGTATCCACCACCACGATATCAGATTCACATTCCATCTTCCATTATCATCCAATATTATTTAAAACTTTTAAGATCAATACTTTTAACAATATTTTTTTAGAGTCGGAGTCGGAGTCTAAGTTTTTAGGTTGTTTTGTGTTTTTGTGTTTTTGCATTTTAGCATCTTGTATTTGATTAATATTGATCTCTCTGTATTGATATTGATTTATCTTGATTATCTTGAGAGTTATCTTGATTTATTTTGAGTTAGATTGTTGATTTAATCGAATCTGGTTTAGTCACCGTCAGTCAGTCAACTTCAGTAAAGTTTCTCATAGCCTGTTATATATCGGTATATTTTTGGTAAATTTGGAATTTATTTGAATTGGGTTGTTGATAATCAAAAGTTTTGAATCTCTGTAAATTGGATTTAAATTATAAATCCATTTTATATTTTCATTCCATCGACTTTTTAGTTATTTCATCTTTACTTTTTTGTCAAGAGAGATTTATCTCGATTATGAAGAGCCCGCGATTACAACTTTATCAACTACATTTGCAACCACATCCAGAAGAACTTTTAATAGAATTAACGAAAGATTCAATAACATTTAATAGCCAAAGACAACATCCTCCATTATTATCGGTATTACCTTCATAACTAATTCAACGCCTTATTACTGATATTGTCATTTATTTATTTGTTCTTATTATTTTACTTTAAATATCCAAACTCGGCGCGTCCGTTTTTATTTTGTCACTTTCCATGCCTGAAATACAAACGAGGTCCACGGGTGCTACTTCATTGATCACTAATCCTTCGATTGTGAAACAAGCTACTCAAGCTAAACAGGCTAATCATGCCAAACAAGCTAAGGGTCAGCAGCAACCTAAGCGGCAGTCAAAAAATAGTGATAAATTGAAAAAGATTAATAGTCCTGAATCTATTAATACAAAGTCAAAGAAATCATCAACTGATAACAAAGGAGATAAACTTAATGAGAAACCTAATATTGCTTCATTGAACAAATCTAAATCAATCCAGTCTTCATCAAATGATTCTGAGGGAGCCATAAACAAGAGTAAATCAAATCCCAAATCTACAGATCGGGCCACTAAGAATCTTGGCAACAAGTCTCAACGAGAAGAGGTTAAGAAATCCTCTTCTCCTTCTCCTTCTAATCGTCAAGTTCGATCTAACAGAAGTAAAACTCCAGTTGATTCTTCCACTTCTTCTTTGTCAAATCCTATCACTCCCGCTGAAAATATTCCATCAATCCAAAATAATGGATCAAATAATAATGGTGCAGAAGACCTTAAGAAGATTCTTTTTCCCGATTTATTTGGTGAAGGAGGATCATTGAGTAGTGGTGGTGGTGGTGGGGTCAACTCAAGTCAAAAGAAGTCTCATCGATCTAAATCAAATGGTATTCTTCCTATTGATATTTCTACTCCTCAACGTGGGAATAATTCTTCTAACAATAATACGGCTTCCTCTTCAGGAATTGATGCTCAACCAGCTACTTTATCATCCTCTCCATCGTCTTCAGGTGCATTTGCTGGTTCTAGTTTCCATTCATCGCCAGCGCCATCGACTCTTCCTAAACCAAATTTTAAGATGAAATCTATGGCTTCTTCTGCCTCTAATAGTCATACATCAATGTTGGACCAATTCATGTTAGCAGGTAAACAAGAAGGGGAAAAGAAACGTCAACAGCAATTACACCATCAGGTACTACAACAACAATATTCTCCACCATCTCAATATTTGCACCATGCCACTAATGAAAACCTTCCTGCTATTGTCACTAGTACTAGTCCTCCCCAACAGGAGGCTAATGGTTCACTTGGATCTCCTTTAAGATCTCCTGTTCAACAACAGATTCATCTTGCGCAACATTCTGGAGCTATTCCTGGAATGACTGTTCCTCATTTCCCTCAACCACCAGCTTCAGTTCTTGTTCCCTCTACGTTGCCACCACCTTTCAATTATTCTCAGTATGTTCCTTCTCCAGGTGTTGTTCCATCTGGAGTTGGTTTCGCTTCTCCCCCACCAGCTGGACTATTTCCTTATCCAGTCGCCAACCCTTCTCAGTATCTTCAACAACTGCCAGTTAATGCTCCTTATTATTATCCTGGTCATCCTTTGGCTACAAGTACTGCATATCCTCCTATTATTCCTCATATTCCTTTCAATCCTTCAGAATTTCCCAATCCTCAACAATTTCATATTCAGCAACAAGGTGTACCCATTCCTACTCAGGACAGGCGAACATAAAAGCTGTGGATCATCTAAGCTCCAAGATATTGGACATTCTCTCTGTATATGAGGATCTGATTTAACAAATTTCCTTGGTTGTCATTCCTTCCTTTTACAAATTTTTTTTTTATTATTATTCATTATTATTATTTTTTTTTTAAAGGGTTGTACAATCATTTCTATATCTTAAGTAGTATAGACTAGGTAACAAGGAAATTTTATAAAATATCTAATGTTAACTCTTAATCATATCCATTGGTTCGGTTCCAATGGCGGTAGATGAGTTAGACTTCAGCGGGACCGGGTGTTGGGACGTACTTCAGTCATCAATCCTATCTGTAGGTCTCTTTCCCAGACTCCTCTCGTTTAATGTTCGAAGCGAGACATCTGCCCGAAACGAACGAAGATTCCCCAGCGAAGTAAAAGCTAGACTCTCCAGCGAAGTGAAAGCTAGACTCTCTAGCGAAGCGAAAGCTAGACTCTCTAGCGAAGCGAAAGCTAGACTCTCCAGCGAAGCGAAAGCTAGACTCTCTAGCGAAGCGAACGCTAGGTCTAGGGCTACAGCCCAGCCGCTGTAGGCAAAGAACCAAGCAAGGAGAAGAAGCCCATTCGTACAATGTAGAACAAATGGCGAAACCACGGTCAGACAGATAGCCCAGGCATAGCGAGAGACCAGAGTCTCAGCTGCCAGAGGTATGGTCTCCTGCCCAATCGATGTCCAGGAACCAGCTTGTCCAAAATCAGTTTCTGTTCTCATGTTTATTTCATATCTCTATTTAATTAACAGGCAATTCTAACTCATAAGCTCGCTTTATCAATCTTGACAACTGCTCGAATTTAACATTCTCAGCAGTAACAGTAACTTTAGGATCATTATCCTTGTTAACAGGAATAATAACTGATTTATCCTTGATAGTCCAATGAAGAGTATTCTCAATCCAATCAGTAAAACGAGACTCTGAAAGATTGGACCAATCTTGGAAAACTGGAACCGCTATCTGTTTTGAAGAAACTTGTACAGTCTTAGCAATCGACAAACGAAGTTCATCTTCAAATCCTACAACATCAGCTACAATATCGGCATACGAATCATCACTCTCAAATGTTGACCAAAACTCAGTGTATCGAGCAGAATCTAATAAACTATACAAATGAAACAACTTTTGAGTTTGTTCAGCTAATGAATCAGTAGCTGGGTTTTCCAAGGTTAAAACAAATGGTGGTAAAAGGTGTAATGAACTAGTAAAATCTGAAGTATAGAATCTTACTAAAGCTTTAGAAAGAACTGTAATTATAATATCATCTTTAGCAGCACGAATATTGAACTGATAATGTTTAAGTAATGCCAAGTTGGCTGCTGTATCATTTATTCCTTCACTGGCCTGCTTGGAAACATAATTCTCCAAAATCGGGATAGATTCGGCGTTATAACGCTCCAGACTTTCAAGAATCTGTTCGATCTGTTCAGGTCTTTCAGCTGGTTTGATTCCTAAAGTATTTTCCATTTTTTCTTTTCGATACAGTAACTGAAGTAAATGGATAGTTGGAGCTTTTGTCAATACAACATGTTGGCTGCTGATTCTGAAAAATTCGTTGACAAAAAGTTTAAATTTATACCCTAAACCATTTTCTTATATCACGTGTAAGTCACATGCAATTGAGATAATCACGTGTTTACTAACGTTCGTATATATATATAAAGCATATTCACAAGTAGAATTTATAAATTTATTATGGCTAAGTCTATGCTTGTTTTGAACTACTGTTACATAACTTTTTTTTTTTTTAAATATTTATTTTTATATCATCAGTATTGACAGTACACACTATTTTAAAGTTTTATGTATGTAATTATTATAGTTGAAATTCCTTAGAAGTTCCGTTTTTTTTTGTTATATTATTGCTGCGCGGCGAAATTTCCGGCCTTTAAAAATGCGCTTCTGGGTGCTTGAAGAATTTCAGGAGACTTTCCAGTCCCTCCTTTTCCCCAAGCGCCTTGGGAATGTCACGTCAACATTGTGTACGTAATTCATTCGCTGCATCCTCATTGAGAGCGCACTCAAAGATGAGCTGTGCTATAGACTGAGTAGTACCGCACACACATACAACTTCGGTAGCAGGTCTCCTCCATCTAACAACAGATTGGGAGCTAATTCGCGCATGACCTGCACGATGCTGGACAACCCGGCACAGTAAGGGTCGAGGAGTACTCGAAAGTATACCCGTCAACCTAAGGTGTTTTATAGAAGTTGTCACTAGTAAGGTAGGCTCAATAATCCTAAAGTGCTGACCTATATGAGTGTGGGTTTCAAAGTGGAGTTGCCATTTTTGAATGAGTTGAATGAGAAGTAGATCCTTTACTTTGAGAAGATTATTTCCCGGAGGCGGTTCCTCTTCTTCATTGACTTCAGGTTCTACCCATGGAGGCCTGTGCAGTACAGGTGTGCCAAAGTTAAAGAGGTCTTGAGGTAGTAGTCGTCTGGTAGTGTCGAATGCCAATACTATTGGTGAAGGAGTGGCTGGGCCAGTGCTCAGTAGTTCGTTCAGTGGGTTTGTTGCGGCTAGGCTTCTCTCACATCGTGCAGCTTGGCGGAGGTATGGGTGGAATTCTAATTTCCGCTTGAAGTACAGTGATAGGTGTAGAAGGTAGAGCTCCAAGAATTTTTCTAAGTGCTTGTTATGCACTCGTTCCAGTCTGCTACGCAGAGAATCTGTGCAGCGATGCCACCAAGTTTGGTGTCCGTACGTCATCAGCGGTAGAACGCATGCCGTATAAATTTGTCGCATTGCAATGGCTGTGAGGCCAGGCCCTTGTCCACCTAATCTTCCAATTTGGTATGGTCTGGAGAGCTCGTGACGCTACCACCTTTATGTGCCTCGTAAAATGTGGTTTATAGTCTAAAAAATATTCCTAAAAGCTTCACTTCCATGTCTACTTTCTTGATTTCGCCATTTGGAAGCTGTGATACTAGTCATCCAGGTTCTGTTTGAACTTTGTAAAATGAATAAAAACCGAGTTTGCCACCATACTCGATGGCAGTGTGGTTGGCAGTGGCCCATTTGTGGCAGCCTTGGAGCTGTTTCTCTAGATTGGGGACTGATCCAGATGGTAGTCCGTGCACAAGAACCGTGATGTCATCAATATAACCTATGGCTTTACCACTTGCTTCTCTAATCTTTTGGTATAATGGAGTGGCATACAGCAGGAAAACTAGAGGAGAGATTGGGGACCATTGAGGGATATCTGTACTAATTGATTCTCCTGGGCTTAACTTTCCATCAAGTTAACCATCATGCCTACTGTCAGGCTATTGATCAGTTCGTCATGAAATGGTACACTGCTATAATTACTATATGGATGAACCTCTTGAATGGAATAATAATCCATCATTATCTTACGCGAAACATGTTAGTGGTTAGGGTGGATAAGGAATGAACAGCAACACATTTATTGGCGTTAAATAGGTACTCGAACAAGTGGGTTCTGTGATAACTAACCACAGCAGCAATCAGGGCATGATTGAAGTATTACTTACTACCACTAGAGTTTGGTACGACTACTACTGTTAATAGTTGTTACTACTAGTAAGTTAATATTACTATAACCCACTTCTTTTTTCATAAAAATAATGAGATTTTATTTTTTTTCTACCAGCTTCTTTGATGAGATCATGGCAGTGCGATTTTGTTCAACGGAGCGTCAAAGACTAGAGATACAGTCAATGTAAATCTGTTTCACTGGAAAACCATCTGTATGGCTGTCAAATTTGATAACAATCCGCGCGTTACAGGGATTCCACATATCTGCAAGTGGTGCTAATGTGTCATCGTCTGACTCGAAAATCAGAACTTTTTTCTCCGACTGATAGGGTTTTGGAAGTAGCGGTCTTCGCAACCTCCCGAGGAAAGCACAATCAGCAAATCAACTATCTATCTATCAGATCTTCCTAATTATTTGAGGAAATATAGGAGACAAATTCATATAGTGTGTCAATCGTTGGTATTCAGAATTAGCCAGAAAAGGTAAAAATCAATTGCTAATCCAATATGAATAATCTTCTTCCGCGCTACAGCAGATAACTTGTTAATTAACAAAGCTCTCAAGCTCTCTATTATTATCTGTGCTGTTTCTCATCATATGTTGTTCCTATTATGGGCTATGGTTTTTTTTTTCTTTTTTTTCTTTTTTTTTTTACAACGCGATCATCCCTGATTGCCAGATTGCCTGTGGCAGCTAGTGCGAAGCCCAGGCCTCGTGTCTCTCGCCAGCGGATGGATAGTCATACCTCCTTGTAAATCCCGCCGAGGCTTTACCCCCCGTACCACTCTCCGTTTGTATTGGATCCCAGTTTGCCTCGGATGGCTAGGGCACAACTCCAGGTCTCTGGCCCTCGGTAGATGCATAGTCATACCGCACCTTGTATATCCAGCCAACGTTGTAAGGTTGTACTCTGTACCGCTCTGCGTGTGTGTTCCCTGGCCCCTCTAGAGTGGGTTGCTGGAATGGCCCAGTCCTGTAACCCTAACTCTCTATTTTTATGGTATCTTTCAGTCCCATAACTTTTATTATAAAGTCAAGTTTACTGAAAGAATTTGACGAATAGCTTTCACTTCCTTTAAATTTATTTTCAATTTCTTTCTCTCTCTCTCACACTTTTCAACTGCATCTGCGACATTCTGAAGGTATGCCTGCTTTCGATAACGACAACAACTGGGTCGTAGTTAAGGTTAATCGGGGCAATGACGTCGATGACGTCGATCAAGTCGATCCCTACTCCGAGCAGCTACAACATCCTGGCTTACACGAAGGTGTTCTTGGGATACATGGGATATGTAAGCGCAATGTTCCAGCCCATTCCTTCTCTAGTACTCCACCTGTTTATCAAGAAATAATCATGGATGATTCCAATCCTTACCGAGTATTAAATCCATCATCAAATTCTAATAAGAAAAATAGAACAAAGTCTCCGACTGATCCCAGTGCTCCACCACCACCACCACCACCACCACCGACTGATTCCACTTCTCCACCACCACCAACTGATCCCCCTGCTCCACCACCACCACCAACTGATCCCACTGCTTCAGCACCACCACCACCAGCTGATTCTAGTGCTCCACCACCACCACCACCACCACCAGCTGATCCCACTGCTCCACCACCACCACCGCCACCAGCTGATCCCACTGCTCCGTCAACTAGAATGGAAGGAGCTGCCTCCAGCGATGTCATCGCAGAAGTTAATGCTTGGATCAACATCATTTCCAGTATCAAAAGTTTTGGTTTATTTTGCGATAAAATTTTTGATAAGAAAACGATGTTCCTAGTTATAGGGAATGCGTAAGTATACTTAATGACATTTTTGGTTCTGCTTATATAATTTCGGCAAAATACTAACTTCCGCAGACCAACAATAGAGCGAGCGAGATGCTGTCAGCTATCAACGGCAACATGCTGCCAGCTATCAACGACAAAATGCTGTCAGCTATCAACGACAACAATAACGGTAATTGTGACAACAGAGACCTTTTGTACTGCTATGAGCGACTTATTGTTTGTAAAGACGAGAAACTTGTCATGTTAGTTGAAAAGTCTCAGGTGGAACGTAAAGTTAGGGAATTAACTGAAGAAAACACCAGCTTAAAGGTTGAGGTCGCAGATCTAAAAAAAAGTCAAGCAAGAGATTCGGTTGAGACCCCACAGATCCCTAGTTCTAGAACCAGCAAAGCTTCCAATAGTCGCAGATGGAGACTCTGGAAAAGTAGGAATTCCCTGGCTTAAAATTTTTTCAGTAGAATCGTTACTATTCTATTTGGGCAGGCAGATTAGAAGAAGCTGCACAGGATGAACCAGACAGATTTGAAGGGCTGGATTCAACTGATTGACCTGAACGATTGAACGACCTGATTAGGAAGATTTCGACTTTAAACATATTAATTTCTTAAATTTCATTCCTTATTTATCCTAATGACTATCGATAAACTTATTTTTACATGAGATCTTATCGTGCAGAGGCACACCTCGTTCTCACCTAGATTGTCGGTACGGGTTCAACCTCGAGCGAAGCACGCTCGCTATACCCTCTAGAAACCATTTTTTTGCCCTCCGGAGACTAGTGAGTACCTCAGTCGTTTCGCTCGAAGTTACGGTCACTTCTCCCGTTGACATGCTCTGCAAGTTTTCATGTTTCTTCTGAAGGAAAAATTGTCGGGGCAAGGCAGTGTTAAACTTGATCAAAAAAATCCTTCAAGTAATATTACAAAAAGGCTCAAAATTAAGATATTGTCTGATTCATATAATTCAACTTCATAACATATGATGATCATATTTTATAGCAATGTCGGATCTGACTCTCGTTTCGCTCTCTGCCAGTTTGGCACGAGGCGGCTGGAGAGCTGCGTTGTTTAGTAGTGGTACTGTTTCTCGAGCGAAGCGAGAGCTAGGGGATCTGGTCACCCCATGGCCGAAGGCAGACGAGGACGAAATCCGTTTTTAACCCATATAATTTACTACCAAAATAAATAAACAACATCACTCAATATGAATATCTAAATGATCTATTGTGGAAATCAGTAAGATTGGACCAAGCTTGTAGGATTTCCTCATCATGATTAAACTCCACACCTTGCTGTTCTTTTTCTCTTCTCCGATTTCGCACATAATAGATCCTAACAATAATAATAGCAATCACAATACCAGACGCTTGAGTCGCTAACATGCTGACCTTGGCAGGATAATAATGTGGAGCATCGGCTATTCTGTAAGATTGCGCGGCCCGGTGATGTTACCTATCGCAAATCCCACCATTACAAATGCATTGGCCACGATTTTCTTTGTATGACACATTGGAACCAACCCAATTATAAACGACTGCTAAAGGAGCCACAACAAAGTTAATTAGATAGATTCCCACTAGAAGGCCACCCCGATTATTTGTACGTAAGAATGACATCAATGAACCACCTACAACAGCAGGAACTAACAAATGCATATTCCTAAATATCTTTTAAACCCTTTCATAATAAAATAAGTGGAAGTGAGAGTTGCAAAAATGGAAACAGCTCCAGATGGAATGTTCAAATAATGCAGAGTGTTTAGCAGTGAATCCAAATGATTCAATATCAGTTGATGAAAATGTACTTATAGTGCTGGAGGAAAACGAGATGGTTGCAGAGATAAGCATCATAAGCCATAAAGCAACATCAGTGAAACCTTCCCAAAGTTGATTGAATTCTAATTTAGTTGCCAACTTTGGATTTAGTTAATTTCATTAAAAGTGCATATTTCTCATCTTCATTAAGGAATTTACAAGAAACTGGGCTTGAATGCAAGATAAACCAAAGATCAATAGCAGCAACAAGATTGATTACACCAATAACCAAAAACATTACTCTCCAGCCTTGGAAAGTGGCATGTGGAGACATCAGTTAGAACAAGAATGAAATCAATCCACCAGTCATTTGAGCAAATCCTAAACCACTATAAAAGATATCACAAGGAAATGCGCCTTCAGCTCATAATTAATAAACAAGGGCTAACAACACTTTCAGAAATTCCCAAAAGAACTCTGACAGCTATAGCATCTCCATAGCTTTGAACAGCGGAAGTACACATACAGAAAACCGACCAAGCAACAAGATTAGCAGCCTACACTTTTGAAGCGGGAAATTTTTGTAATAGAACTCCCTGAAAAGGTTCAGCACAAAGAAAAACCACAAAGAAAAAGTAGGTAAATTGGAGAACTGATTTCCTTTGAGTTTTGTATCAACAGCAAACTCCATTATTTCAGCATAGTTAAGATCGACTTTTTCCAAAAATTCAAAGACATAGGCAAAAAACATTAAGAAAAGAATTCTTTTGTCAACCTTTCTAGTTACTGCTCGAATATCAACAACATGTTCACTTGCAGACGAACCTTTTTCGTTCTCATTATTTTCGTATTCTCTAATATAACCAAGAACTAACTATATCTTGAGGATATCGGATTCACATTCATGTACAGATACAACCGAAGTTGAGTTCGATGGTTTCATATCTGTCGTCATGGTTAAAACATATGATTAAAAATGTAATCGTTGTTACTATTTTGTGAATATGATGAAGATGAATCTAGGTTATTATATATTCTTCGTGAACAGAAGCCATTGATACCATATTTACTTATCAAAGAAACCCCTCATCAGTTCAAGTTCCGCCAGAGATAAGCCTATAAATTAATACATCACTTGGAACCAGGCTTATCGGAGAGTGAAAAACAAACAACCAAAAACCATATTTTGTAAAGGACTAGTCCATAGATTTGAAGTTCATTCCTGGAAGACGGAGTAAGCAAAACCTCGCAACCCGATAAAGTTCCCGGCGGCAACCGGAGACTTATCAACGGAGATAATAAGTACGTTAAGCCTAGGAGATAAGGGATGCAGTGTCGATCAATGACAGAAGCGTGCATGCCAACCCCAGACTCAAGATATATATAGCCATGCATATGCATTATCAGTTAAGCTAACTATAAGTTAACAGTTAACATGTTATAACGTACGTTAACGTTAATACGGCTTTTACTATACATAATCTTTAGGACAAATCTGTCGTTGTACAGTTTCACATAATTTCTATATTTATAGAATAAAGATTGAATAGAAGAATTTTAAATCTACCTAGCAGTCTTTTTTTCTATATTTCCTTTCTTTCATCAGGTTCTAATTTATTATTATTATTATTGCTTCCTCTTTCTTTATAGAAATAGAAAATATTGAATGATGACTACTACCACTACAACTTTTAATAAAATTGCATTCACAGAGCTGAAAGGTATTTTAATACCTACCATTGCTACTGATTATATCGTTGTTGATAATGATGATAATAACTACGACATAATAAACAATTATAATATTAAAGTCGTTTCATTTGCTCATGAACTATTGAATCTTGGTTATATTCTCTCTAATGATTTGTTTATGACTTTGAATATGTTGGAAAAGGATATTGCTGAATCTTTGTGTATTGAAGTATTAACCATTGCTAAAGAATCAGTAGGTGCTCTTGTAAAGCATACGGTATTTTATCCAAACTTCCCTCAACAAGTTATGCATGCTTCAAATGCCGAGTTAGTCATTAATGCAATAATCCACTATTGGTCGCATGGATTGTTAAGACAACAATATCCTCTAATCCCTAGAATCAAGTTCGATGAAAAGCATCCTAAAACAACGATTTCAACAGTCGCCATTCTTGACTTAAAGCAATATTATTTCACAATACTCGGTTCACAGGCCAGCTTGCCTCGTTCTCTGTTGACTTTCGTTGATGAAGCAATTTCTCAAGATTGGATAAAGGATTATACTGGAGAAATTCCTTTCCGAGAGACATCGTGTAGAATAGCAGCTGATATGGTTAAAAAGGAACAATCAATTAACAAAGTTGTTACAGTTACAACAGATATCTTAAGGGTTATGGCTCAATTATCAAGATCTGATATTGAATTGAAATCTAAGACTAACTTCAAGTCATTACCTAGAAAGCAAAGGAGAAATCATTATAAATGCTTTAGAGAATATTATCAGCTTATCTGATGTGAAAATGTATGTATTTTTATGGAAGAGAGCTTTTCATTGTTTACATGCCGGAGAATACGGAGGTAAAGTAGCACAAATTGCTTCAAAATATCGTAACCAAAATAATGTCCATACTCCTGACACAATTATGGCTGAAGCGCTCAAATCTGAAAATATTCGATTAGCATTTAGCAGTAACTCAATTGGTCAATAAGCCTTCTGTATTTGCTCGTTATTTGGATAAACTTATTCGAGGATGTAAAAGCGAGGACGATCTTGATTTTGTTGTTGATAATTTTAGAAACGTATCAAACAAAGTGTCCTCAAAGGTATTAATTCAGGTGTTAGGTCATTTTCAAGGAAGATTGCATAACTGGGGTACGAGTAAACGATTAGTTTTTACATCTGGTGCTAAGGGAAAAGTTTTATATGGCCGTCCATTACCTCAATTACCTGGAGGCTATAATAATAAAATCATTCAGGTCATCAAGTCAGCATTATTAGTTTCATTTAAGTCAAGAGAATTATTGGCTAACAAAAAGAGAGTATTTATCTCTCCGGATATCGCAAAGTCTTATTACCACTTCAACTTGCATCTATAAGTAGTACCAACAAAACTATTGCCCGTGGTTCAAGGGTTGCTTTCGATTCGATAGATGGTGATAGAGATAAATCGATCATACGACTGTTTGTCCATTGGATCGGAGATGATATTGATTTGAGTGCTTATTTCTTGACTGAAGATTTGGCTGAGACTGATTTAGTCAGCTATCGGAAACTACGAAATAATTTTGCTTTTCACTCTGGAGATATTACTTTCGCCCCTGGTCCACTGGGCGCGAGCGAATTTATTGATATCAATACGGATATGGCAATCGAAGATGACTATCGATATTTGGCAATGGATCTACGAGTTTTCAGCGGAACTATTTTTCTAGAACACAAGGAATGCTTTGCTGGTATTATGCTTAGAGATGATTTGAATTCTGGAGAAATCTTTGAACCTTCTAGTGTTAGGCGCAAATTTGACATTATCTCTGATAGTAAGAATGTCGTTGCATGTCTATTCGACTTATACAGTAGAGAAATAATCTGGATTGATTGTCCATTACCTATCAAAAGCTCTGAAGGAATGTGTCGTGTGAATTCTCTGGAGTCAAATAAGGCAAGTGTTAACGATATCTTACGAGCTTATTTGGAGATTCACCAATCCAAAGTCAGTCTGAGTCAGTTGGTGGAACTTCATGCTGAATCAGTTGAATCTGAAATAACGAGTAATAGAGAAGACGCTGATTATACCGTTGGATTGGATGACAAGTGTGATTTAAATGTTTACGATTTTGCAACAATTAATTCGGTTTGGATATAATACACTATTTAGATCTATTCATCATATTTATTAATTAATAAATTTATTTCTTATGACTTACTTTCCTCCGGCGCCAGAGAGATCTTAGATATGGATCCTCTGAGCAGCTGAGTTCCCTGAAAGGGTCATAGCCAAATACAATCTAACTTTTCCTACAGGACAACGAGGCTCATTGCATTTGTGAGAAGATTGATTAGTTAATTAAAACCTAACCCACCTTCAGCTCAGTATAATTTTAAAGATAAGAACCTGTTTCTACATTGAAAACAACTATTAGTCTTCAATAGATTAGTTGGCCCAAATACTACTTCTTGGATACTCCCTAAATATAATAATAACAGATAGAAGATTCTATATTGTTAGTCACATCGCGTCTACTTATATAAGCCACGCGATAACCATTTTATTTGAGTGCAGCTGGCGGCACAACCCTGCATAATCGCAATCGTGTGG